>APFE030767834.1:46399-56904 GCA_000404065.3 Pinus taeda | reverse complement strand
TCATGTAGATAAAGTGTCTAACCTTCCTCCTACAAACAACATGAATAAACTAAGAAATGCATGCATAAGCAAATAAAGATGAATGGTTTGAGCAAGTAAAATAGGCCAAAATGAGCCCAAATTGTACCAAAATTGGGGCTCATCACTCCCAAAGGCCTCCCACCTATTTTTTATCATGATCATGCTATTCATTTTCCAGGAAGTATTCCTCCAAACATTAGGCCTTACAGATATCCCTTTGCATAAAAGAGTGAAATTGAACATATGGTTGCAGAAATTCTAGAGGCTGGTATAATTCAACATAGTCAAAGTTCTTTCTTTGCTCCAGTAGTATTGGTGCACAAGCAGGATGGATCGTGGCACAGGTATCTGGATTATAGAGAGCTCAATAAGCTCACTATTAAAGATAAATTTCCCATTCCTCTCATTGATGAATTATTGGATGAATTGCATGGAGAAATTTAATTCAGCAATTTGGACGTTCATACAAGATATCATCAAATCAGAATGAATGCTTTAGACATTCTGAAAACAACATTTAGAACTCATGAGGGTCATTACAAATTTTTGGTCATGCCTTTTGGCCTTACCAATGCACCTTCTACATTCTAAGGTTTGATGATTTCCATTTTCAAACCCTTCCTTAGAAAATTTGTGTTGGTATTTTTTGATGATATACTAATCTATAACAAGTCTTGTAAGGATCATATTCAACATGTTGATAGAGTGCTCAGACTATTGGATGAGAAGCAATTATATAAAAAACCTCCAAATGTTTCTTTGTAGTACAAGAGGTGGAATACTTGGCTCATATTGTATCTCATGAAGGTGTTAAGGTAGACACTCAAGAACAAAAAGTTCTCCAACTCCTAAAGGATAACCTCACTTTAGCACAGAATCAAATGAAACAATAGTTAGATCAACATTGCAGCGAAATAAGTTTGATATAGGCAACTGGCTATTTTTACGAATACAACCATAAAAACAAATGTCCCTCAAGCAAGCTAAGAAGGATAATAAATTATCACCAAAGTACTATGGTCTTTACAAGGCGCTACAAAATATTGGTACTATGGCATACAAAGAACTCAAAATTTCATTCCAAAACTAAACATATACAGCTCAAGTACCATTTCATATGGTGAGTGTTGGAAGATAGGTAGTTGAAGATGGAAAAGATACACAGTAGCCAGAATCCTACAAATATGTTAACAAAAGTTGTAACTAGGGAGAAACTGAGATTCTGCTCAGCTTCAATTGTCTTCAAGTATGATGATGAAGATGAGAAATAGTCAGGTCCAAAGTGGAGTCATTGTCCAACAAATGAAGCAGTGGTGGAGTTGCTATAATCAGTCTCCAAGTGGGTTATTGTTGGGTGTGGAGCCTAATCATCTTCTTTATTTAAAGGTATCACCTTGTTTGACCCCAATACAACACATATTCAATACGATGAGAACCAAAGCCAATGAAATAATTCAATTTCTTTAGTACATAAGAATTTCAACATATACTGCAAACATCCAAACAATATTCTTAAAACATTCATGATATAAGCATGTAAATGTTTTTTCTTAATGAGCTTCAGATATTAAGCGAAATTTCCAAGTTACATTCATAAATGAAACAACACAAGCTCCAATAATGGAGCGTTGAGCCACTACTCATTCTCCAAAAGAACTATCTTCCTCTTTAATTCCTAGTTGGAGAAGCCAACGTGAAAAGTCCCTTCTTTGAGTAATGAGGCTTCTTTTATAATAAGAGGAATGACCTTTCAAATCATTCAAATCCCCATGACTCTTGAACTCCTAATGTGACCTTTGAGCTTCTATATGACTTTTGGACTTCTCCATGTGACTCTTTTGTCCATATATGACTCTTGGACTTCCACATATTTACATTTACAATATTTTCCAAAATTACATCATCAGTTTACTCATCAACATGTGATGACAACGTGACAAGTCTTTTACATTGATGACTTGGACCCATGGTAACTTGTAAATAGAGTTATTTGAGAAGTGATGGCACTACCATTATGTATTCAATACTAGTATCAGATCTTTTATTATGTTTTATTTCTACCATCCAAAGGGTTCCTTGAGATTATGCAATCTTCATGAGTCACTTCAATCATCGGAATCCATTATTCAATCAATTATCGCAAGATGGTACCTTTGTCTTCAAAATGTTTCCTTTGGTAGTGTTTCTTGATAGATCTCCTCACACATCTCTGCCATGTTTTACTGAAAAAGTTTAGATATAGACCAGTCATGGAAATAAAAAATTAGCCAAAAAATCTCCTACTCTATCATGCTTCATGCAAATTTTCTAATTGTGGGTCAACAGTGTGCCAAAGGAAGAGAGAGAGACCTTTTGGTCACAGGGCGCACTTGGAAGAGACAAGACAATATGATTGTTCACTAAGATCGCACATTGCGCTCAAGAGGATGGCTTAGACCACAAGGAGGGAATTGGGGAACAATATAAAGGCATAGAGGAAGGAATTGTTGCCCACTAAAAGTGTGCAGTGCACTCAACTAGGAGATAGAGGCAAAAGTTGTTGCAGGTCACAAACATAAGCAATAGAAAGGAGGGTCTACTAACTAGAAATGCATTATAAGCTAGGATGGAGAGAGAGGACTCATATGGGCACATGTTGTAATTCTAATTGACAAGGAGGCTCTCCACTAGGCCTTAGAAGTGTTTTATGCACTCTTCCTAGCCTAGAGGGCAAGTTTGCAAAGTCAGAAAATTGTGCAAGTCTGGAATGATGAATCCTTGAAAAACACACTGAGTTATAGTCAAGCGCAACACATCTCAACTCATTAGTAAAACTTAGGCAAGACCCAAAAACAAGAAGTATACATCAAAACACTAGTTCACAAACATTCTCCAAGTACAACAAACAAAGTATGTGTAGTTGCGACCAAAAGTGTCATTTTTGTGGCTAGAGAGTGCATTATGACCCCAAAGTGTGTTATTGCAACTCCTAACGATTCGAAGATGTTACACATCATCTTTTCACCATTAGGAAAATGACTACCAATTTGGATCTCTCACTATCTGATGAAGTGTTCCAAATCATTCCCCTACAATATTGGAAGTAAAACAATCCCAAAGACATCAAGAATCCTATATAACATTGCTTAAAAACCTATTTTCAATCACTTGTGCACCTTTCCTAGCCATTACCTGCACAAGTGCAGTTTTGACCATTGTGCTTTGCAAAATCTTGCACTTTATTCTCCACTAAAAAGTGCATAGATCTCTTAACATGGGTAAAAATAAAAAGCAGTTTCTAGAATCTTTATTGGGGGAGTATTTCTCAACTAAAAGGCCTGGAGCCCCTACATACTTGGTCCTCATCCCAAACCCTCTCTTTACAGATCTCATCGCTTAAGAAGAGGATATCAAACCTCCTTTGGTTGAACTATAAATGCAACACAGACTAGAGGGTAAAGTGAGACTTGTGGAATGTAAAATTATGTTGTCAAATTGAGACTAGAAGCTTGTCACTTTAGGGAGGATTGGAGATTGTTGGAAGGAGATTTTCAACATGAAGGTTAAGGTTGTAATTCTCCTTCTTATTCAACTTTAATACAAGAAATTATTTATTTCCTATTTTCATTTGTTATGATGCTCATTGCAAAGATCCTTGATCTCTTGCATAGTTTATAATTGAATGTTGGATCCATGATATCATATATGCTATGTTGTAATTTCCACATATATTGTGTTTCAATATTTACCTATGTTATGCTTTTATTCCTTATTTGGTTCTGTCTATGTAGATCTTCTCCTGAAATATCGAGGAAAGGATTTTGAAAGCACCAAGGGACATCTAAAATAATTTCATAGAAAGGTAAGAGGTTCTTGTGCTTTTTATACATATCATATTTTAGTTATAAACTAAGGAAAATTCACAATTACTTGTTCTTTTATTTCTATATTTGTCTTTGAATCTAGGGAGACAATTCTTATTTGTATCAACACTTTTTCTGCCATAAACAAATGGCAACCATATTGTCTTGAGCTCAGCCAGAGTCTCTACCACAACTAGATCCTGCTCCATCGGGACTAGTTTTTCATCACATATAGAGGTCCATCACATTGTTTATGGTTTGAATAGTCCCACATCTGCATGAAAATTTAAAAATAAAATAAAATATCGAAAATTAAAAACAACCAAAGTGAGAATTTTTACCTATGTCACCCTGCTGTAGGAAGAGGAATATCTAGATCACCTCTATAATCCATACCCTCCTATGGGTAATCCTTAATCATGATGATTTGGAAAATTAGCCATCTAAAAAATGTAGGAGTGTATATGACCACTAGACCATCACCACCTCCGTGGCGGGCCATCAATGAAACCCACTCTAACATATGGAGATATCATGGGCTCGCCAATCCAAGGAAACCTATGGGAAAAGTATAGGTATCCTCTCAAGAGAAAATGATACCATTATGGAACCATATCTAAATTTTTTTATCCATACATTATTTTCTCTGGTGATTCGTCCTTTTAAGTTGGTGAGAACCCCTTCACACTAATTGAGCACAATAGGTTGAATGCACTCTAACAAAATTTGCATTTGGACTTTGGTGACCAGGTGAAGCGCTGCACTTCAACATAAATGAGTAATGGTATATGCTATGGTACTTATTGGGAGTTCTATGGTCTATTTAATCTCAATCTTTCCACAACTAAATTCAGATCCATGAACACAATGATCGATTAGGTAATACTCTATTGATTCACTGTCTGGCCTGCTACCAAATAATGAAATATTGGTTCTAAGGTATGATAGCCTCATCAGGAAATAAATTTCCTTGACATCAATAGTTATTCTATGGTCACCAATATGAAAACATTGGTCTTGGACATTCAAATCCTCACTAACCATGTCAACAAATCTAGTTCGGCCCTCATTCTCGTAATCGAGAAATATTTTTCCAAACCACAATTTCTGAGTGCTTCCATTGTTTTTGGATCATTTAATGCTTCAACATCTCAGGCTTCATGTTCTCTCTCCATTCCAATTTGACACAAAAATATCTATAATCAATGGAGAAACATTATTAGAGAATGAATATTGAAATATTGTGCAAACATTTTGAGCATTTTTTATAAATTTGGATGCCCATGTCACTTTGCATGGTTTTCCTTCAAAGGAAGAACCCATTTGCGCAAATCTAATGAGGGGACATAGCGCAAACCAAATTTTCTAGTATTGGAAGAGTTAAGATTGCGTAGCCCCGATAAGCGAGAAACTGCACAAACCTATGAGTGCGCCCTAGTTAGTTAAATATGCTAAAAAACTTTAAAATTACCATTAAAATGCAAAGTGAAAACCATGAATGGGGAGAGGAAGGAACGATCTCCTATCTAGAGAATACGACACTTGAAATGGTCCACCGGTTTGATCACAATCTGTTGCTGAAAATTTGGATGAAAATGCACTCTCAAGAGTTCCATAATGGTAAAGAAACTTTTACCTTTTTACTTTTTGTAAGCAAATTAGGCCTATTAAAATAAAAATAAAAATTCCTAATGCTTTATATTTCTAAATATTTTAATGTTTTTCACTATATTTCGAGCAGTTTTGATAATCTTTTAGATTGAATGTGTAGATTACATGGGTTATTTGAGAAAACATATCATTTTTGGAAATGAGTATACTTTATCACTTTTTGGGCTCTTTAAACATACAAAAAATTGAGATCCTAGAGTTATCTTTAAGCTCTTTTATGAATCTTGAAATATGAAAATATTTCTGAGTATACTCGTTTCTTTCAAACTCGTAAAAGTAAATGAAAGGATGTCTACCAGGTATAAATTTACCCCTTTTAAGGACCACATAGACTATTTACAAAAAATGTATACTTTGATAAATCATGTTCAAAAGATTTATCTCCTACATTATTTTACCCTTTACTAGGCTTGAGAGACTAAATTCACGAAAACAGACATTGTGGAGTTTACTTACATTTTTCTCTTGACTCCCTAAAAATGAAAAACGTCGAGCTTTACTTTCTCTAAGCTCCTTAAAAATTAACATTGAAATAACTATATGAGTTTCCTTTTTGTGTATTTTAACCTCTTTAAACATGAAAACAACATCGATTTACCCCTTCATTAGACTCGTAAAAAATAAACAGTGCAAGACTTATCAATCATGATGATACCAAACCACTCGTTTCTAGGGTTTTTTAAAAATACTTCGAAGGATGAGCTTATAGGACAAATATATGTTATCCTCCTCAAGTTTGCATAAAAATAAAGAGGTACTTTCTAGTAATGGTGCGAGGAAATGGAAAAGAAACACTTATTCTTGTATTGTGAAAAGGTAGTATGTCTCTCTCGAACATGACACTCTATCACTTTTTGTGTCTGGGTTGGGAAATCCATTTGCCTCTTGGTTAATCATACCTTATTGAAAGTCTTGAAATTTGTTTCTGGTCTTATTTTTTAGTCAAATGTTTCCAAGTTGAAATGTCATGTCATCGATATGTTCAAGAGAAGTCTATCCTCAGTTAAAATTACCTTGCAAATAATATCCTTCAATCACATTGGTCATCCCTCAGTCAGTCCTGAATTACTCCAAATTTTTTCTTTAAAACTTTACATGAGTTTCGTGTCGTAGGCTCTCTTGTGACAAGTCACTTTCAATCGAATTCAACTCATTATCTAGGAAGTTTATCTAGAAACCTTGATCCAGCTTTAAACAGGAATGCAACAAATTACATAGATAACCATAAACACAGAGATGCACTGGAAATAATAATTCATTTCATTAATGTAAAATACTAAAATATGCTTACAAACAACAATGGAAATAAACCAGCTGGGGCGATGGTAGCTTATCTCTGAGAAGAGATGTGGTGGCTACATGCCTCTGAACTATGTTACAATGAGACTCGAAGGCTATTTTATTGTTGAGAACAATGGAAAACCCTAAACATCTCAAAAACCTAAAACCCTAGAAGATGAAATGCCAAACTGTGGGCCCCATTTGGGTAAATTGGTACATCAACTTCCCGGGGTCATAACTTTGTCATATGATCTCTGTTTGACGCGCACAATATCTCGTTAGAAATATCTATCCAAGAACTACAACTTTGGGAAGAGAAACATTAATCCATGGACCAATGTTGCTCCCATTTTTCCCAAAAAAAACGTCGTTTAGGGCCTCAAAATGGCTCTGGAAGTTCAGGACCCAAAAAAAATGCTAAAAATAGTAAACTGTGCTACAATTAAGGAAACTGAAAAGCTGAAAGAAACAATGGTGGGGGTCCAAGTGGACTTGGCAAGTGGCCACCAATATCCACTTGGATCAAACCTCCCCCAGTACCATGGAACCTACATGCCTCAATGGTAGGTTTCTCGCTTTCAAGGACAGGTTCTCATCATGACCTTTGATCAGATGATTATATGAGTGTTCGGCCTCAAGACATAATTTCACACCTCATACATTGTATTGGAGTACCTTGAGATCCATTTTCATTATTCGTCGTATTCTTGCACCTATTAATGATTCACATCATTGACTGGTAATCAAGATTTTTAAATATTCATGATTGTAAATCCATATTTGATGGTTGTGTCCATACTATGTCTACTGTTAACATGGATCTTTTGAAATTTCCTTACTTTTTCTTTGATATATTTTCCTTCTGAGTATGGGAATTCCTTCCTCAGGGATGATTATATGAAGATATTGTATTGTAATCCTTGATTTTTTGTTTCATCTCTCTAACCATGGTATCTAATCCGAACTTTTGCATGATAAAGGACTTCAGTCCTAAAACACCTTGTCTAACTTTGCACTTTATGGGGCAATCTGTTACATGTCATTTTTTCACTATTAGGAAAATGACCACCAATTTAGATCTCTCACTATCTGATGAAGTGTTCCAAAGCATTCCCATACAATTTTGGAAGAAAAACAATCCCAAAGATAATAAGGCTCATGGATTACATTTCTTAAAAACCTATTTTCACACACTTGCACAGTTTCCGTAGTCATTACCTGTGCAAGTGTAGTTTTTACCATTGTGGACTGTGCAATCATGTGCTCTATTCTCCACTAAAAAGTGTGCAAATCTCTTAACATGGGTAAAACTACAAAACAATTTCTATAAGATTTTTTGGGGGAATATTTCTTAACTGAAAGGCCTCGAGCCCCTACCTACTTGGGCCTCATCCCCTTGTTCATGGATCAAACTCCCTCTCATTTTGTAACCTTAATCCCTCTCTTTGTGGATCTCATTCCCTAAAAAGAGGATCTCAAACCTCATCCTCTCGGCCTATAAACTAACATAGACCAAAGGGAAAAGTGAAACTTTTGGAATGTAAACTTATGTTGTCAAATTGAGACTGGAAGCTTGTCACATTAGGGAGGATTGGAGACTATTGAAAGGAGGTTTGCAACATCAAGGCTAATGTTTTATTACTCCTTCTTATTCAATATTAATACAAGCAACTATTTCTTTCCTATTTTCACTTGTTATGATGCTCGTTGCAAAGCTCCTTGATTTTTTACATAGTTTATATTTGAATGTTGGATCCATGATATGATTTATGCTGTGTTGTAATTTCCACATATATTGAGTTTCAATCTTTATCTATGTTATGCTTTTATTCCTTTTTTGGTTTTGTATATGCTGATATTCTCTTGAAACAATAAGGAAATGGTTTTTAAAGCACCAAGGGACATCTACTAGCATTTCATAGAAAGGTAAGAGGTTCTTGTGCTTTTTATATATCATATTTCAGTTATAAAGTAAGGAAAGATTACAATTACTTGTTCATCTGTTTCTAGATTTTTCTTTGGATCTAGGGAGATCGTTCTTATCCGCAAGAATAATTTGTCCTCCACAATAGACGACACTTAGGAAGGAACATGGATACTTGTAACATGTGTAGAAACATAAAATGACACTTGATGACCAAAACTGGCACTTCACATGATAAGCGTTAGGCTCCAAAATTTGAATATAAAAATAAAAATAAAAATTAGAGGGTCTTGTACCAATGACAAAAACTTACTTCAAAACCTAGGTGCGTCAACAAAATTATTAAATATGTCCAACTGACTATCATATGTTCTGGACAGGCTAATTTTGAGCACCAAACCCTTTAACTTCTTGGTTTTGAGACTGTGCAGGTCCTCCTATGCAACAATGTTGGCCTCATGTTGTTGAAAATAATACTAAGAGGGGGGGTGAATCAGTATTATCTAGTTATTTTAACAAATCTTCCTTATTTACACTTTGAATTACTTTTGCATATCAGTACCATAAAATAATGAGCAAGAAAAACAGACAGTCACATCAAAGAACACCAGATATAAGGTGGAAACCCAATGTGGGTGAAAACCACCTGCTGCAATATGTCTCTATCTTCTTTCAAATTAGAAACTCCTTTTACATGGTCTTGTACTGGTGCAGTCCTTTACCAGTACGCAGGCTGCAACCTGCAGAGAGCTACAACTCTCTCTCGTTTTCCAGTCTCTCTTGGAAGGGAGCTACAACCCCCTACATCTTTTCTTTCAAGGACCACTTTTCATAAATTTTCAAACTGGATCCATAAACATCAAATGATCGTCAAGTACCAGTAAGTCACCCAGATAACTAGATCCACAATAACAGCAAACTAAACCCAGAATACCTTATCAACAAAAAAATTAGTCAACAAAAGATCTTAAGACAGATACGCAATTTCCTTTTCTCTGGCCTATGGCGTCTCCACATTGCGCCTTCTGTGGCGCCTCTGTGGCGTCTCCGCACTGCGCCTTCTGTGGCGCCTGCGCACTGCACCTTCTGTGGCGCCTCCGCACTGCGCCTTCTGTGGCGTCTCCGCACTGCGCCTTCTGTGGCGCCTCTGCACTGCGCCTTTTGTGGTGCCTCTGTGGCGTCTCCGCACTGCGCCTTCTGTGGCGCTTCTACACTGCGCCTTCTGTGGCGCCTCTGTGGCGTCTCCACACTACGCCTTTTGTGGTGCCTTCGCACTGCGCCTTCTGTGGCGCCTCTGTGGCATCTCCGCACTGCGCCTTCTGTGACGTCTCCGCACTGCGCCTTCTGTGACGTCTCCGCACTGCGCCTTCTGTGGCGCCTCCGCACTGCACCTTCTGTGGTGCCTCCGCACTGCGCCTTCTGTGGCACCTCCGCACTGCGCCTTCTGTGGCGTCTCTGCACTGCACCTTCTGTGGTGCCTCCGCATTTCCGCAGCTGCAGCGCTCGAGAGATCACCCTTCATAGATTCGCTTTCCACTTCACTTTCATATAGATCGAGCTTTTGAAACAATACCCAATATTTCAGATCTTAAGATATTCAACCCAAAAGCATACACAAGCCAAATGATCTCCTTTGCTTTATATAGGCAAGCTCTTCCTCAAATCATGGACAATACCATGGGCCAAAACCATAACAAACCAATACCATCAACTCAATACTAGGGATCAACACATCTGTCGAGATGCCATGGTCCAAAAACCATAGG
>APFE030767834.1:4551-41292 GCA_000404065.3 Pinus taeda | reverse complement strand
CATGGACCAATACCACGGGCCAAAACCATAATAACACAATACCATGAACCCAATACTTGGGGTCAACACTTTTGGATGCAATACCATGGACCAAAACCATAGGATCAAAAACTGTCGGACTAATACCATGAACCAACCATGGAAGTGTGTGAACTTTTCTCCACATGAAATAAACTTTTCTCTAAATAAAATTCCGTGAACTTTTCTCCACATGAAATAAACCTTTCTCTGCATAAAATTACGTGAACTTTTCTCCACATGAAATAAATTTTTATAAACTTTTATTTGCATAAAATTCCGTGAACGTTTCTCCACATGAAATAAACTTTTCTCTGCATAGAATTCCGTGAACTTTTCTGCACTATAATTTATCATCTGAGATGAGTGGGTTTCCATCAAGTACAACATATGTATCATAATGCCAACACATGTATCTGCCTACCCTCCAAGAATGCAAATTGCTCCTTTAAAATATTCTAGGATACGATTGGGTTCAAACTATTAGTTATAATTTTTGTGATGATCTGTAAATGTTGTTGCATAAAGAAATATGCCTATATACATTAAAAGAGTAAGGAGAATTTAACTTGGGAATAATGGAGATAAACATATATTTGAAAGCATCATACATTTTTCGAAACAATCTATAGTCCTACACAACTTTTATAAGATCAACACCTAATATATCAAATAATTCAGAGAAAAATTCAACTAGCCACTTATCTCCACCTGGCACTTGTCTTGCTAAAAATTGTGCAAGATCTTTCGAAAATATTCCTTTGTTACTGGATCCATGAGATATTGGTTTGTGTTTTCATCAGTGTATCTAGGAAAATACCAGGAAATGTTTATCACCTCATCCAGAGAATCATCTCGAGGGGATCTAAATAGGGAACTAAAATGATTAATCCCTAACTTGGCCAGAGATTAAAAATTAGAGGCTTGACCCCCATTCAGATCATTGAGTAAATAGTGTTGATGGCCTGACACCCCTTAGCAAAATGTTGAAAAAAAATGATTTGTTGTCTTTGCACTTTAGCCAAATTGCTCTGATTTTTAATCTCTATGGCTCTTCCATTTCCTCCAAAATTATCTTTCAGGAATCTTCACACTAGACTATTATTTTCTTGGTGTCTATCAACAAGTAACACCCTCGCTTTTAGACCTTTTAATTTCTCCAGCTCTTGTTCAAATTTATTTAAAGCCTCCTCTTCCCTTTGTATTTGGCTTTTAACCATTCAACAATGACCCTCTTAAGTCTCTTTAGATCACCTAAGAATTGAGCTAGTATATATCCTTACCTTTCAAAACGGTATGGGATCCATTGTTCTTCCACCAAATTAGAAAAGGATTCATCCTTTGTCAGTGCCAAGTTAAATTTGAAAGGGGATCTCAACTTCCTAATTTTTCCTTTTATTTCAAGGAAAATAGGGTGATAGTTAGAGCTACCCCCCCCCACAAATACTCATTGGCAAAAGAGAAATATATTATCTAAGAAAAAAATTTCTACCATAAACCCAACAATCTATCTAGCGACCATCACTTCTCTGGTTCTACGATTTCACAAGGTATGTTTTACCTTTCGCATATCAACATCACACAACTTATGTTTCTCTAGAAGATGGGAAAAGAAATAAAAAATGGGATCAGGGTATGCATGCTAGCCCCATATTTTAGAGACACCTAATGAAAAATTCAGGTCCCCTCCAACAATCAACTTATTAGAGTTAATGATAGAGTGCACATTAAATTTTTCCAATAAAAATTATTGTCTTGACGGGGCCCATATACATTCACAATTTTTATGTCCACACCCAATTCCACCACAAAGACCTTGGCCCACAACACTCCTTCTAAGCCCCACGAGCTCAAGACTTTTACATATATTTAATTAAAACCAACCAATAGACTGTATGACCTCCATTTAGGATCTAATGCTACAAAAATCCATCATGTAGCCATGGGTTACATTATTTACTACTCCTTCTCCACCTCTTAGGGTTTCTTAAAGGAGGATGACATCAAAGTTTTCTAAATAAATCAATTGTTTGAGAGTTATTTTTTTGGAGGGACTAGTTAACCCTTTGACGTTGAAAGAAAGCATAATCATAGGGCACTAGTGGTAGGGGATTTCACTTCTCTAAGTGCACAAACAATTTCTTTTTGTCTTCTTACAACTACATCCTGACTAGCTTTCAATTTTTCCTTTGAAATATGCAATTGTCTAACTCAAGGATTCCTAGGGATTTTTGAAAGAGAGGAAGGGCCCAAACCACCTATAAATTCCAATGACACAGAATACTTGACCCTTGACCTAAGGTTATATTTAGAGCAAGAGCCAAAATATGTCGATGACTATGAGGGATGGACCAGAGAGGGAATACAAGAAGGGAAGATTAAAGAAACTTTGGAGATAGGATAGGGGACAAACCCAAAAAACATTCCAATAAAATCAGAGCTAAAAGATGAGCTCAAAATAAAAGAAGAAGGAATGGGTCCCATAATTAATGAACAAAATGAACTTATAATATTTGAGACATGGAGGGTGTACAAATAAGTGCTCATCACATGTGTATTAGACAGGGGTGAACTAGTCTCTTGGGCAGTACAGGTTGTAGTAGGTATCCCATCACTATGCATGTGAGCATCCTCTTCCATTGGGTTGGGCTCAAACTCACCCTAAATATTTTCCAAAGGAGATTGCATTAGGTCCTGACCACCACAAGGGATCTCCATGTTTCTCTCCAGGGTCTCCCCATTGTGGATCTTCCTTCCTTTCCTCCCCAGATAAGTCAAAGAACAATGCTCAGTACATGTCCAACTTTATGACAATTCCTATACCTGAAAGAGACTCCTTTAAAATCCAAATTTTGCCTATGTGAGAACCCCTGATATGTGATATTCAATGCTGCAATATCCCCTATCGAGTATCCAAATTGACCAAAATGTGCATTATTTCCATTCTTCTTTTTTCTTCCAAAGATCTATCTACTTCCATGAAGGACCCCAACATGTCCCCCATAATTCGAAAGTTGTCTTGTAACTAGAACTACATGGGCAAAACAAGGAGTCTCACCTAGACTGATCCTACCTCCATATTTTCTCTGCTAGAATAAAAAAGAGGACTCCATCTCTTTAGAATAATCAAAGCCAAGTGGATACACTGTGTGATGCTCAGATTCCAATTTGTTGCTTCCACCAAATTGAATCTGAACGAGAACCAACCTCTTATTAGAGTTTTGATTGTAAGCAACTCTGGGATGTACTTCTTCCACACCAACTTGAACCACTCAGAAATATATTGCGTAGATAATTCCCTTCGGCGTACTTGGCCCACCAACATACATTCTATGGCATCCATTACCTCCTCAAACTACACTCCTTTAGTCAAAGCCAAATTCTCCAAATCAAATTTTACCTTTGTGCACTTAACTTTCTTCCATTTCTTTTCTACCTTCAATGCAATCGTCGGACTAGGACACTCTGAGGGTATATCCTCTTATGAAGGGAACACCCCACTCCTTTTTATCGATTTGTCAATAGATTCCAATACCACATTACCACAATTTGGGGGTCCTCCAAAATAAACCCCAACTTGCTCTGTAGGGTAACCCTCATAGAAATTCCAAATTCCACCAAACCCTAGACTCACATCCTCATTAGTGCCCAATAAGTTGATGATAAATTGAGTCTCACTACCCAAGCTTTCCACCCTGACCCTCAGCATTGCACTGGGAAAACCACCATCAAAACCCACTCCTAACTTAGTACAACTCTCAAACCCTAGAGATACTATAGCCGACGAAACCTCATTGAACTGAGGCAACCCATAAAACCACTTACCTCAACTCCAACCTAGTATACAATACTAGGAAAACCTTGTATAGAACTTACGACTGAGAAAACCAAAGGAAAAATCAAAGACTGGTAAGAGATTACTGGTAAATCGAGGGCATGAGATCCCAAAGACACTGACCCCAGAGACGCTGACCCTGAATACAACTCCAAATTTTCCATCGAAGAAAACGTTGAAGAAGGGGGAAAAAGCTTCTGAAATAGCCCAAATTGTTTCTAATGTTGGTAGCAAAGAAAAATAGTATGATTTTGGAGTGTCAGGTGTAACCCTAGGTTCCAATTCTAAAGCATAAGGTGGTGGCTCGGACCAAAAAGAAACATTCTCGAAGGGGTCAGTGGAATAGTCCACCTCATCCTCCACGGCTCTTGTCATTTGCATCCAAAACCCCCCAAACTGCTAGCAACTATAGAGAAATCAGAAAACACTTTAGGACGAACCACTGACTTTCATTATTCTCTATTGTTTTTTATTCCTTGACCACCACCTTCATCGAATCATTTACCAACATCGGATAAAGGTTGCATTTTGACAACTATTGCAGATGCCTACCTCGAAATTGCAAACTCCATAGCCACAAGCGCCGAAACCACAAAGCCAACAATTATGTTTACCTATAAAGCTACACCCAAATATTTAAAAGATAGAGATGATGATTTATTTTCCACAATAGAAATAGACAGACATATCAAGATCCCATGTTTTGATGATAGTTATGTTCATTAAAGTTTCAATTTATCTATCTAATAGTAAATTTTGGATTTTTATTTTTATCATAATAATTTGATTATAACAAAGATACACAATAATAATAAAACGTAAAATTAAATTTTGATATTTTAATGAAAGTTATACTCATTAAGATTTGTATCTACTTATCAAATAATGGACCTTCAACAATGAGAGTGAATTTTCATTATGATCACATGGAGTGTGTTTCCCTGAAAACGACACTTTCACCGTGAGTACTTGTCCATCTTAATTCGACAAAGCAAAGATAATTCTTAATTCTCAACATTCACAATCATTATACTTTCAAACTAATCAACTTGTTTTATAATAAAGTTTTTTATTAAATTAATAAAAACAAATGGATTAAAATAAACATTTTGAAATATTTATTATTAAATTATTATTATAAATTAAAAATTAACCTAATAAATTAATTCCACTTTCATCAAAATATTATTAATAATTAAACACATTATGCAATCAGATAAATACACAAAATAAATTATTTATTTATATTAATACAATTTTCGAAAAAAAGTTAATTATTATTATTATAATATTCTAATTTAGTTTCAAATACGATATTTTTTTTAAATAACTAATCTGAAAATTCATTTTAAAAATCACTATAAATCACAAAAGGCTGAGATAAAAAATAATATTTTCCTATTAAATTTTAGCATATATTTAACGACAAGAGCTAACGGGCATACTATAGGATATTAAATGCCCGGCTACATGCGCCCACGTTAGTTCTTTAACACACGTGTGCGTATTTTTTTAATCTATCACCACACGCGTGTTAAAAAGCTAACAAAACACATATAACCGGACATTTAATGCCCTATAGTATGCACGTTAGCTCTTGCCTATATTTAACTACATATCTCTAAAATGATGTAAAACACCGAACAACTTGCAACATCATTTATGTTCACGTGATTATGTATCACGAGACAAACAATTCCGGAGCGTATCTTACATTTTTGGGTAAGTAAATTTTTAGTTTGAACGTCCATAATTTTCTGAAAGATGTTTAGAGAAGTTTGTGTTTTCCATTTAATTATTATATTTACAAAAATTAATTATCACTTTTTCTTACCAAAGGGAACATTTCTGCTATGCTATCAATATAATTTGTTGAGGGGATCATACTCGTTGATAGTTTTTACTAATTACCCTTTTGTATTCCAAATTAGGTTGGAGAGCATTGAGTTTTTTAAATAATACTTGGTTCTAGTACTCCAACTAAAGTGTTTGACTATGCTTCCATTTGATGTTTCCCAAAAAAAATTGAGTGAGACCTTAAAAGTGATGTGTTGATTTTTTTAATTTTTATATCAATGCTAAACACCTTCCACATTAGTGGGTGGAGAAGATTGTTTCACTTATGCTTCTATTTGATGTTTCAAATAAAAAAAGAGTGGTGTTGATTTTTTTAATTTTTATATCAATGTTATACACCTTCCACATTAGTGGGTGGAGAAGATTGTTTCACTTATGCTTCTATTTGATGTTTCCAATAATAAAAATTGAGTCAGACATTAAAAGTGGTGTTGATTTTTTTAATTTTTATACCAATGTTATACACCTTCCACCTTAGTGGGTGGAGAAGATCATTCACAGAAACACCAAGCATATACTCATTTTGAATTAAATATAGTATCAATGGGGGGCAGTTCAGCGCTTTTATTATAAAATTTATTAGTGTTATTATGAACCTAAGAGATATTTTCTTTCAATCATGACACTACCACATGCTTGGGCTTGAAGCAAACCCTATACTAAAACATCACATGTCCGTAGTTGAGAATTCGTTCTCAAGTAAAATTCTCACACTCCCACAATTTTATTTAAGAAACCTTGCTCATGTTGACATATGTGCATAAATAAGCCATTGTAGCAAAATACTTATTTTCAAGCTTTTAACTAAAATCAATAAACTTTCTCAGTGTTACCCATGGTTGTGTAGGTTTGTTCATTCCAATATTTAACATAAAACTAAATAATTTCACCTCATCAAAATAAAAAACTTTAACTTTATTGTATCTTTATGTATATGAAAAAGATTTAATATAAAAAATATCGTATATAAATTTTGAAAGATTTTCTAATTATATATAAATATAATAAAATACATAAAGTTATTATTTTTTTTCATTTACTTAAATTTATTTCAATAATAGAAAGTTTTACATCTTAAAATTTTTTAAATTTTTTAATTGTATATAGGATTTTTAAATATAGAGACTATTTATCAATCTTCTTAAATTTGGTATTATATTTATATCAAATGGTTAAAATTTAATTTTTTTTATATAAAATTAATATATAGGTTAATATTTTTTTTGGTTGGCTAAATAATGAGTTTTGAGATGATCACATGTTTAATCTTTGTTTTGAGTAAATGTGATTTATAGATATCTAGGTCGTCATACTCAACATTTAAGTCTATTGTATTTGACATTCCATTGCCTTCATATTTTGGACTATGTTTCTAGAAATTTTGTCTGACTGTTATTTTAATTTGGTCGTTCCCCCATGCTTTTTAACATTTGATCCAGGTTCTCTAAGTTACTAGAATTAACCAAGATCTTTTCTTCTATGATGTATTTAAAATTGCATGGAAAAGAGTCTGAAAAAGCACATGTACAAAACACTTCAACAAGAGGAGACATAAAAGAGATCATAAGACAATGCACATAACATAATTTAATAACAAAGTTCGTCGAGTGTGGACTATGTATCTAGGCCCTGGGTCAACACTGTGCATGTCACTCCATTAGTCTCTGCAAATGAATGATGAGCACATGATGCAAGCTCTATCCATACAAGGATGAAACCCTTATCTAGAGTGACATGTCTCTCGCAAGAGAAGTTCTCCTACAAAGAACTCTCACTCACAAGAAGTTTTTCATCACGACAAAGGAATGTTCTCTCACAAAGTGGCATAAATGGCTTCACACACATAAGTGGCATAACATAGACTTCTTGAATCTGTTGATCAGATTCAAGGCATACTCATCATCATTACATTCATCTCAAAAATATGAGACTATTGGTTGTAAACATAAAAACTTTCTAGCAAACAAGCAAAGTGTCCAAAAACATCAATATACCTCCCAATATGACGATGGCCTGAAAATCAACTGCTCAAATGAAGAAACAAACTACAACATCAGGATTTAGGTAAAATTTTGGTTCAGATGAGTATAAAATAGGCATATTTCTGACACCATCAAAATTCTACCCCTGGGGAATCTAAAGATTCCTCAAAGATTTTGTGTAAAGAATATTTTGTTGAATATTTCGTCAAAATATTCATTCTCTGGGTTTCGCGAATTGGTTCTACCTACTTTGATCCACCCTCCTTCTCTCTCCTCTCGAACTTCATTGGTCCCACGACATCTACTAGTGTGTGAATGCAAAAAACTAGTTTATATATAAAAATTTTGGTGGATTTCCCAATAGCCCAGTTGGAATCTCCTAGTTTCCAGACCAAAATTGAAATTGTTGACCGAGGTGGTCAGGGTTTCCAACCTCGCCAACCCCTCATTTAACACGCTGTGTGATTTTTTTATTTGGTGTAGTGTTTAAATTCCGTAATTCTATTTGAATGGTTGGGCAATATATGTTTGGGTTTTGTGTTGGTTCCGTTATATGGGGCTTCTCGTTGGGTGGGTCGACCACCTAGTCAGGTAGGTTCAAATCCCATAAGCCCCCAATTAATCGGCCATTGTAACGGTGACCAAACGTCGACCATATATATTAATACATATATTTATTATATATTGACCATGGGGTGTGGGGTGGGTCTGCTGGGCCAACCCCTTGTAATTTTTAATTTTTATTTTTATAAAAAAAAAATCATTCAAAAAACATTTAGTCAGATTTTTAGGGTACCGAAAAAATTAAGTAGGCGTCAATATCATCATTTTCATCTGTTGTGAAGTGTAAAAATGTTGGTCCGATAGTTACCACCAATTTTTGGCAGATTCTACTAGATTTAACCAGTTAGCCAGATTGAATGTGCTTTCCAAATTTAGATGATGACAAAAGTACTGCTCCCTTTGACTTGAACTTTGATTGTCGATATCTTACGCATACGAAGTCCAATTTGAGTGTCAACTACACCATTTGAATCGGGATGAAGAGCTCTTCGTTCTCATCTTGTTTTTGATGAAATCCCAAGACTTTGATTTTTAAGTCTCTCCAAAGCCACTTGGATCATTCCTCCCCACTGAGGAGCTTTTGGTGCTCCAAAAGCATGAACACAACTACAATCTCGATCTGCATAACAACTATCTCTGATAGGTCACCTTCCCTTTCCTTTCCTTCACCTTTGTACTTCGAATTTCAGAATTATGAATCTGACACCTCTACCATATGCAAATCCATAACTGCTAATACATGTTCAGTTACAAGACCAAACATGGCCCAAGAAAACCTCATACTTTTCAAGATTTTATGACACACTCATGGTCATTTTTACATCATAATTATAACGTAAACCATATCCCAATCTATCAACTAAAAGGCCAAAAATATCACCATGTTGCATTCATAAGTGATGGAAAATACTTCATCACTTTTACAAACATATGCAACATATGATTTACAAAATGTGGCCATGCTCAACTACTTATAAATCCCCATTTCTTATTCAACCAGGTTAATGGGTCTTCTTCCTATCGCTTCTTCTCTTGTTGAACAACTTGATTGACTCGTTCCTTCACTAACTCTCTAATGTCCATGCTTGTTGCAATGGCTACACAAATTCTTCTTCCTCTAGACTTTTTCTTAACATTCTTCCTATCCTGGCATGAATAAGGCTCTCCATGTCTTGTTCTCTTCCTCGTTGCCATTCTTTTCCAACATTTGGCAACAACATGGTAATACAAGCCACAAAAAGAACATATTTTTCTATGCCATAGATTTTTCTCATTGTTATCAATCTTCTTGTAAGCAAAAGGAACATTAGAAGAAAATTCCTTCACACTTCTTTTGCAATGTTCACTATCACGGGAGGATTATGATGTGCTCTCAACGTCATCTTTCCTCGATGGTTTTAGCAATGTCTTGGATTCTTTGTTTGGGGAATCCCTTGCTTCTACTTCCTTCAAGCACTCTCCTTCAAAGTACCACAATATTGCAAAATGAGGTATTCTTACAACCTCCAATGGTTGGGTAATTCCTTTTCCATTAATATCAAGTCTCTTTCCTTGATATCCCATCTTATTCATGAGCTTCAAACCAATGCCTATAGCGTGCCTCTCAAAAACATCAAAATCATTGTCATCATGAGAAAATGAAACTAAATAATTACCAACATTAGTTACCTCAGTTGTTGATTCTAAAGTAGGGGATGATGGCTTCATTAAGCCTTCATTGCACTTTAACTTTTCTAAGGTATCTTCTATGTCTCATAATTTAAGTTACAATATCTGCTTCTCCTCTTCTTCTTCTTGTAGAAGCTCTTCAATTTTCCATTCTCTGCTTGAACACTTTGGTTGATCTCTTCATTTGAATGATGAAAATAAGATGAAGAAGAGTATTCAATCAAATATGGAGATGGGGCATCATCTTCTACTCTCTATTTCTCCTTTTCCTCCTTTGTCAATTGCTCCTCACAATATGAAAACAATATATCTACCCTATTTTCCATCTTGTAGAAAGCCTCATAAAGATCTTCGTTCTTATCCAGTTTCCTTATGCATGTCCAATCTTTGGTTATCATTCATACTTGCAATTCACATCAGCAAGAAGACCTCTATGATACCAAACTTGATCTAGGTTCTCTTAGCTACTGGCATTAACCAAGATATTTTATTATATGATGCATTTAGAATTACATGGAAAAGAGTATGAAAACCACATGTGCAAAACACATAAAGAAGAGGAAACATAAAAGAGATCATAAGACAATGTACACAACAAAATTTGATAATGAAGTTTGTCTAGTATGAACTATGACTGCAGGCCCTAGGTCAAGAGTGGGGAGGACACTTCATTAGTATCTACAAATGAATGATGAGTACATGATACAATCTTTACCAATACGAGTATGAAACCCTTATCTAGAGTGGCATGTATCTCCCAAGAGACATTCTCCTACAAAGAACTCTCACTCACAATACTTCTCGTTCAGTAGGAAAAATTAATGTTCTCTCACAAAGTGGCATAAATGTACTCTCACACATAAGTGGCATAACATGGAATTCTTGAATCTGCTGATCAGATTCAAGGCATACTCATCATCATTACATTCATATTGAAAATCTGAGACTGTTGGCTGTAAACGTGACTACTTTCTAGAAAACAAGCAAAGTGTCCAAAAGTGTCAATATACCTCCCAATTTAACAATGGATTAAAAACTGGTTGCTCAAATGAAGAAACATATTGCACCATAAGACTCTTGGAGAAATTTCAGTTCATATAAGTATAAACTTGGAATATTTATGACACCGTCAAAATTCTGCCCCCAATGAATCTAAAGATTCCTCAAAGATTCTGCATAAAGAATATTTTGTGGAATATTCCATGAGAATATTCTTGCTTTGGGTTATGTGAACTAGTTTTGCCTGCATTGTTCTGACCTCCTTCTCTCTCCTCTTGGCCTTCATTGGTCCCATGGCCTCCGTTAGTGGGAAAATGCAAAAAACTAGTTTATATATCTATGTTTTAGCATATTTCCCAATGGCCTAGTTGGGCTCTCCTAGTTGGCTGACCAAAATTAAAATTTGTTTACCAAGGTTGTTAGGGGTTCCAACCCCACTGACCACTAATTTATCGTGTTGAGTGATTTTTTTATTTGGTGGATCTGTTTGAATGGTTGGGTAGTATTTTGACTTGATTTGCATTTGGTTTATGTGTTGGTTCCATTATATGGGGCTCCTTGTTGGGTGGGCTGACCATCTGGATGGGCAGGTTCAAATCCCACTGAACCCCAATTAATCGTTTGTTGTGATGGTGGCCAATCACCAGGACATATATATTAATACATATATATTTTATATCATGACCATGGGGTGTGGGGTGGATCCAGCGGGCCTGCCCCTTTTAAATTTTTATTTTTATTTTATAAAAACAACCATTCAACAAATCACCAGATCGATTTTTAGGGTCACTGGAAATACTTAGTAGGTGACAATTTTGTCATATTTGTCCACTGAAAAGTGTCAAATTTTCGCTTACTTAGCTTCGAAAAATTTTAGTAGATTATATCAAATTTAATAGGTCCACCAGATTTAGTGAGCTTTCCAAATTTAGCTGGTGACAAAAGTATTGCTCCCTTTGACTTGAACTTTGATTGCCAATATGTTGCGCATAGGAAATCATATTTCAGTGTTGTTTGCGTCACTGGAATAAAGATGATAACCTCTTCATTCTGGTCCCAATTTCAACAAAATCCAAAGACTTTGATTTTGAGCCTCTACAAAGCCACCTAGATCAACATCCCTCTTATCTGCATGATAGTCTGCATTTCTTTCCATCAATCTACCTCTACCTTCCATGAATTCATTTCCATCTAATCTCCTCAACTATTAGTCAAACTAACACCTAGTTTTTCATATGCCTAATGACTCCTCCTAGAGGTCAACTCTTGATATGTATTGAGTTAAAATTCCATAAGGGCATTCCTCTCACTTTGGCAACAAACGAAGATCATGATAGAGAAGCTTGAGGAGCCCACTCGAGATATGAGGGCATTCGTGTGAGGGCATATGATATGGATTTGGCCCAAATGTATCATGCATTGGTCTCTCAACACATTAAGGAGGACATTGACTCAATGGAATAAGAAATCATAAGAGAAAGGGTTGTAATTCATGATATGGATGTGGATATTGACCTGGGAGATTGGATTCTCAACCGAAAAATATCACAAGCCAAGATACTAAATACTGCAAGTTTGATGAGCTCTACTAGCACATTAAAACCCTTGTTGGTAGACTTATTAACAGAGATGAATCTAAAGAATAAATCCTTTTGCAACTAGAAGAAGGTCAGTCTTAGCTCAAAAGATGTTAATGAAAGATAACCAAAATAAACTTAACCAAGACCCAATCATCATTGTGGAAATCCATACACTCAACATTTAAACTTTGGCAGATCTTCTCCTCCATAGCATGCCACTCTTTATCACATAGATTGGTTTATTATACTTAGTAATTTAATGTTTTGGACATTAGCTTAAATGATTAGATCTATTCATTTCAAGATGAACATAAGTTCTAGGTTATTCATAAAAAAACTCTTATTAAAAATACTACTCAGACTATCTAAGAAAAATCTTCATTTGATGTAGATATGGTTTCTAAACTGATTTTAAAAATAGCAAAAAGAAATCCTAATTTAATTTGTTCTTGAATTAATTTAGGAATTAAATCAAAATTATACTCTCATAACAAATTTTAATAGTTAACTAAGTTAATTTGACTTAGTTGGCTTAGTAAATCTTAGTTGGAAGTCTATCTAGAGTCATGTAGAGTGATTCCTAAACTTTAGGGGTCCAAGTTGAATTATTTTGAGTTGTAATTAATCAACTCATTCTAACTAAGTTAAAGTTAGTTAAACTAGTTCAAACAGTTGGAGGAACTAGTAGAAGGTCTAGTAGTAGGGACAAGCACTAGTGTAGCTTCACTACTCCACCAGTTAAATGAATATTCACTCATAAATAACTCATGCATATCAGTTCTGAGGAAGACCTAGTTGAGATTAGAGTTCAAGGATGGTGTACTATCAGTTGTATAATTTTCTGAGTTGTACATATGGTGCAACCAATCAGTTGAGGGCCTATGGATGGATTGCGCAGTTATGGAGAGAGAATTTCCCAATTAAATATGGGTTAATTCTCTCAGGAATTGTGCAAGGAAGTAGGGGCTTGGCAAGCAACAGAATTGGCTAAGTGTTGGCTTGAGCTGGTTTGCGGAGCCAAGAAATAGATTGTACTTGTGTATGAATTGTTCGGGTTGAACTAGCATTGTATTTTCTTCTCAAATATTCTAGTTAATACAATATAGATAGTTGGGGTTTTGAGTAGTTTCTTTGCCGAGAAAATTATTGTGTTATGTGTAATTGAAATTATTCCTTTTCTTCTTAGTGTTTTCATTGATAAATTTTTGTTTTTGTTGATGATTAGAGTGGATCCTTGTCTTATGTTTTAGCATATCACATAATTTGTTGAATCCAAAATTAAAAATATACATGGTATCAGAGCTGAAGACATTATATACAAGGAAAATTCGAGTTTGTTGTCAGGTTAAATCAAATTTCTAGGTTCATACTTCAGAGTCAGCAGTATTTCATTCTATGGTTTGAGACTTGAGTATGCCTTGGAGGGTAGCTTGAATTGCATAGCTTGGAAGGATAGGATGGAAGCAATGTTGGAAGACAACGAGCTGAAGGAATTCATAAATCATGATATTCTGAAGCCAGCAACATCTGATGCTAAATATTTGGTTGAATGGATAAAGTGTGTGGCAAAAGAGAGAAGCATTATCCTAGAAGGAGTATCATATTGTGTTGAATCTCCACATTAAGGAAACTGCATTGATGGACTTGCTACAAAATAGCAGTGACAAAGGAAGTTAGCACTGAAGGACAAACTTAGAAAGATCAAGATGGAGAAGGGCGACTCTATTCCAAAGTATCTGACCAAGTTCACCCAATGACAGGATGAGCTTGGAAGTGTCAGTATTACTGTTTCCAGAGACAATCTGGCTAGCCCAACACTTCTAGGACTTCCCAAGAGCTGGAGCAATTACTATGACTCACTTAATGGGAGGGATAAGCTACCTGATTGGGAGCGATTTTGGTCCAGATTGGTACAAGAAGAGATTCAGTGGAACACCAAAGACAGATTCTCGTCATAGCATGATTATGAGGAGAATGTTACCTTAGCGGGTAAGGCAAAGAAAGGGAAGGGGAAGTCATCCTATTCCAAATCAAATTCATGTCAAGGAAACAAGAAGAAGGACATGTCAAAAATCAAGTGTTTTCACTGTCACAATCTGGGACATTTTTCCACAAAGTGTAGGTATAAGAAGGTTGGTAAGAAGCCCTCAGGAGGAGTGGCAAGTGAGGCTCTTGCTTCACAGTTCAAGCTGGATTTTACCCTCATCACTTGAATGGTGTCATCTATTATGGGTAGTGTGTGGTACTTGCACAGTAGAGCTTTTTTCCACATGACCAGTAACAAATATCTCTTTAGTAACTTGGAGGATAAGGACCTCCAGATGCATATCGAGATGGGTGATGATGGGAGGTATAGCACAACCGAGATCAGTACAGTTACCTTTAAAAGGGAGTCTGGTTCTCCCCTTACTTTGTGAGATGTTATGTATGTTCCTGGTTTGAAGAAGAAATTGGTTTTTGTTGCCATGTTAGAGGATAGAGGCTATGATGTGATATTTAGTAAGGGAAAGTTGTTCTTTTTTCAGATAACCACAGGACAGGTGAATAGGATAGGGGTTCGAGTGAAGAATCTCTACAAGTTGGAGGTATAATATTGTTCTTCCTTGAACACTAATGTAGAGAAGGTGTAGAGCTGAGCCATCGGTGAGTTGTGGCACAAGAGGTTGGGTCATTTGCACCATGGCGCTTTGAAGATCATGCAACAAATTCTACCAGTATTTCCAAGGGTACATTAGAGAAGGTAGACACATGCAAAGGGTGTACATTGGGGAATTACACAAAGCTTCCTTTCATGACAAATAAAATTAAGCATAGGCAATCCTCGATCGAGATCACTCAGATGTGTGTGGACCATTCTCGACAACATCCATGACCAAGCACAGGTATTATGTGATATTTGTTGATGATTTTTCTCGTAAGTGTTGGATCTTATTGAAGAAAAAGAAAGATAAGACTTTTGCTAAGTTTTGTGAATTTAAAGCACTTTTCAAGAAAGATATTGGAAGGAAGTTTAAATCTCTCAAGAGTGATAATGGAGGAGAGTATGTGTCGAATGAGTTAAAAAAAATTTGTGCATCAGAAGGCATTCAGTAGGAGTTGATAGTACCTCATAACCCACAACATAATTGGGTGGATGAAAGGAAGAAAAGGAGTATTGTGGGAGAAACACAACCAATGTTTCATGATGAGGTCCTACCATTGCACTTGTGGGCTGAATCTTCCAACATAACTGTTTAGTTGCAAAACAGAATCCCTCATGAATTCTCCGGATGAGTACATCGAAAGAAGTTTTTTCAGGGAAGAAACCAGATGTGACACACTTTAGGATCTTTGATTCATCAGTCTACTGCCATGTTACCAAAGTTGCATGGAAAAAGCTAGAGCCAACAACAGAGTTGGGCATATTT
Source organism: Pinus taeda (assembly GCA_000404065.3). NCBI lineage: Eukaryota > Viridiplantae > Streptophyta > Pinopsida > Pinales > Pinaceae > Pinus > Pinus taeda. The sequence goes on along the minus strand of APFE030767834.1, from coordinate 25,382 downwards.
GTGGGGTACACTGATACACCTCACAACTATCGAGTGTACCTTCCAATTAACAGGATGATAGTGGTTCATAGAGATGTAAAATTACATGAAGAGAAGACCATGAGATGTTCCCTTGAGAGGGATCTTTAGCTACATGTGATTGAGGAGCTTTTATCTCCTAAGGAGGAACCTCAGGATGATGTGGAGTAGCCAGATGCAGAGGAGCAAGGAGTGGATATAGCCACTCATGCAGAGTCTTCTAGAGATGGGAGAAAGAGAACCAGAGAGGTTGAAATGTTATTGCATGATGCTAGATAGAATGTGGGAGCACCCACATCATAGCACAAACAGAGGATGTCACTGAAGAGGTACAATGGCTACATGGCTCTGATGAGCGAATTTGTAGAGATTGAGCCATCCCTTTTGAGGAAGAAGTGCAACAAATAGTTTGGGTTGATACCATGGTTGAGGAGTAAGACTCCATTGTCAGGAACAGTGTTTAGGATGTTGTCCTGTTGTAGGGAAAACCCAACACCCCCCATTTTTCATTCATTTACTCCAAATAATGGGAACCCTTTACATTACTTTTTAGCAAAACACCTTTTATAATTCTCATTTACTTAAATGTCTTATAATTTTTTCATTTCGTATTTTCATCAGATTTCAATTTTGATTGTTTCATTGAATTCTCCTTTTAGCAAGATTTCCATCGATACTTGTTTCGCCTCATTTGGTTATATGGTTTGTAAATGAAACTCCTTTGAAGTTCAATCATTTTTTCGCCTAAGTTAAAAATGTGCAAAATGTATAATATTTGAACTTTTGTAATTAAAATAGTCATTCATTGTAAATATTAACTCCTAGCTAATTTTTATTAAAAAAATTCTTTTTTTCACTAATAGCCCTACAAAATGACCCAGCCAAATTGTAAAATGGTTAAAAACGTGTTTTCGGGATCTCATGTAATTTATTCTATTTTTTTTTTTTTTTTGTAAGTGTAGGTAGTGCCTTTCTTTTCTATTTATAGTAACCAAAGAGACCAGATACATTGTGTTGGTGGCCTCAACCTGCCCCGAAGGGAAACCAGGTCTGTTGGCCACCTTAGTTTGCTATATGCATTCCAAAAACAAAATTTAACGAGTCTTTCCATCCTGGCGATATGCACTGTACAGCTAAAACTACTTAGTAAGCTACTAGCATGCATAAAACGGTAAAAACAAAAAGGTTCACTGAAGCACAAAGAGCCACTAAAGGGTCATTCCTTTTTGTCCCCAGTATTTGGGTCCATTTCAATGGGAGTATCCATTGGTTCAGCCTGACTTGGAGTCGTATGAGCCATCCGAGACAGCTATTGGTGCATCTCCTCCAGCTTGTTATTCTGACTTATCATGATAACCTGGGAAATTTTCATTTATTTTTGCAAGTTAGGCATGCCATTTGCAATTTTGGCCATTTCCTTCGCCACCTGCTCCAGAGCCTTAGCAAGAAGGCATTTTAACACCCAGTAGATGTGAAGAGTCTGCCTATAAAGCATCAACCTGCCTCGCATGTTCCCCAAATCTCTGATCACTTTTTCCCACTCTATCTCGGAATTAGATTGTTCCTCCATCACACTGGCTTCCATTTTTTGAATGATCTGATGAATATCTTCATCTGTGCCTTCCCTATAAGCTCTGGCAGCGTCTTGGACTGCTGTCAAGGTAGATCTTCTCCCTCTGCATTGGCTACTTGGAGCATTTGTTGGCCGGTCCTCTTGATTCCCCTATCTCGGACATCCTCTACTTCCCCACCCCCTGCCACGACCCAGGCGTGCCATCCTGCTTTTTACCTTATCCTGTTGACAATTTTCATTCACAGAGGTTAGTTTTTGAAGTTTAGCATAACTATCTTCCTCCTCAGTTTTCTTGGTGGTTATTCCTCTTCTCTTGCTACAGTCATCGCCATTTGTTTGGGTGTTGCAATGCTTATCGTTTATTCTAATTTCTTATTTTAAAACAAATTGGCAAACCCAAAATCTCAAAATTACAAAATGGCTAAAGTTCATTTTGTAGAAGTTTTAATTCTATGTAGGTCCCACTTCAAATCACCTCCTTCCTTCCAAAGTCCTGAAATGAAAATGTCGAAACAAGATCCCTGAAATAAAATTGTCGATCTAAAAACTTCGATTTTTAAAAATCACCAATATTCCGATATCTCATATCAGCATATCGAGATTTTGGTTGTGTGTACATTTTTTGAAATATTACAAACTTCGATCACTGATAGAGTTTTATACAATTGACTATCTTTTGTTATTATAAAGTTTGATTTGTACTTGTTACACCTCACCTCACCTCACCTCACCTCACCTCGTCTCACCTCACCTCGTTACACCTCACCTCACCTCACCTCATGTTATTAGTTTGGAATGCTATCGTTTTATTAATTTATAATATATTTTACATTTTTATTATAATTGATGAGTTATATTATAATTATAATACTATTATAATTATTAGATATAATTATATTTCAGATAGTAATATAATAAATATATTATAATTATAAATAGAAATTATTATAATTTTAATATATAATAAATATAATTGTATTATATTTTAAATTAATTCTTTAGAATAAATTTTTAAATTAATCTATGTTTATAATGATGCAGGGAGCACCAGACTTAGCCAACAATGTAATTGTATGTTCACATGTTGTGGCTAACATGAGATGAATTTCATTGACCTGCGTGGTCAAAATCAATTTTAATAGAGAATGTTGGATCTCTCGAATTAATATTTATCTCAATTATTGTAATATTTAGAATATTGTGTTATTTTTAGACTAAGAGATAAGTTGTTAGTATAGGTCTGTAATAGAGCTTGAGAATAGAAATTTAATTGTTAGATTGATTAAAATAGGGATCGAGTTGTTAATGCAGTTAGGATAGGATTCGATTCATAAAAGAGAAAAAGAATGTAATGATAGAGATTAGATGATTGAGAACATAGTGAGTAAGCGAGAGTTTGTGTGACAGAGATAGGGTTTGAGATTGAACAGAACTCAGAAAACTGTTGTAATCGAGCCAAGAGGGCCAAGACTTTGTAGTTTACATTTTGTTGAATAAATGATCAAGTGTGGTGTTGGATGTTAATCCTAGTACAAACATTCATTCGTATCCGTGTATCGGGGTCCTAGACTTAATCGGGTATTTTTCTCTGTTTATAACACTTTATTCATAAATTGTAGACGAATTAGTATTAAGTGTTAATAATGAGCTTAAATGCTAAAAACCTTTCCTTAAGCGCTTTTTCTTAAAGAATGAAATAAAACACGTGGGTTGTATTTGATAACCAAGAAGTGGTATCTTGCATGCCTGAAAGGAGGTAAATGGTATTGTTCCAAGTCCGTGCGATTAACCTTAGCGGTCGACACATAGCTGAGGAAAAACACTTTTCTCACACACTCTTGATTTGATATTGACCATGCAAGAATCTGTGCGAGATTGTGTGACAACCATTTGATTGGACAAATCACTTTGATGGTGGAGATCGTCCAGCTAGTTTACGAGTGGACGACACGATATTCGTTGGATCTGGGGAAGTGAGATCAACAGTGCAGATTGAGGCACTCGATCTGTTGAAAATTCAAGGTGGGACAGGCAGTGATTGGTCAAGATAAGAGGGACCCTTAGAAGGAAAACACATGTTCAAAACCTGTTTGCGCGCAACTTATTGGTTATAAAGTTAACCATTAGTATAATTAAAGACTACCACCTCATTGTTTGTCAACCTCCTGCGTTAATAATTAATTAAGTTTAATAATGTAATCACAAATAAATTAGTATTAATTAAAAAGTAATTATAATTTAATTTAGAATCAAATTTTAATTAAAAAAGATATTTTTAGCCCATGCAACAAATGTTTCAAAATTCTGCCAGTTTTAATTCCTCAACTTTAAGAGCTCATAAGTTGAGTTTTACTTAGCCGAATGAGGCCCAGGATGGCTCGTTGGTTAATAAAATCATGAAGAATATTTATGAATTGGTTTGATAACAATATTTCGTCATTTAATGGGTCTAAAATGCAGCAGAAGATCAAGCTCCGAAATTTTAAACAAACTAATTTTATGAGTTTAATTTTCTGCATTTTCATTTGTCCATAGCTTCTACTTAGTGCAGATACATTCATCTATGTTTACCTTGACCAATTAGATATTAACAAGAATCAATAGAAAGCTTAGATTTATTTTTATTTAATAATGTAATTGAGTTTTGATTGAATATGTTTTATATTCCAGATTTGGTTTTTTTATTTTAATTTGTATTTTAATTAAATTTTGAATGATTTTTTGCAGGGAAATAGTTGAAGAGAAGAAGATTTCAATCAATGAAAACGCCACAACAACAGAATAATATTCTTTAGGTTAATTAAAATTGTTTGACCATAACTACTCTTCTACAACTTTCCTATTGAGAATTCTTTTTGTAAAATTATAAATAATATGTTATAGAATGTATTAGGGGCTTCTCTTCTATGCAATTATGGAATTCTTAAAAGCACTGTTGTAATAAGGAATTAGAGTTGTAGGTGAAAGGAGAAAAAATATCAAATATGAAGGATTATTGAGGATTATTGAGGATTATCTTTTGCATTCTAAATTATTTATGAAGGTCAGAGCTTGCACTACTGCAACTCTTGTTTTAACATCATAAATTCAAAGCATTTTCATGGACTATTGGAGACCAAAGCCAGAGAAACATATTCAATAAATTGGTATTTATAATACTATTGTTTTAAATATAAGTTTCATTTTATTATGGCAGAAATGTGTCATTTTATTCATATTTGTGCACTATTTTCCATGCGAGTAATTTGTCTCAATAATATGTTGTAATTTATCTCTTCCCTTGTGGGTTGAATTCTGATTTCTGAATAATTATTTGCTCTTAAATTTGTATTTTTATTCTTATTTACCAAACAATAATATTTTGTGAATTGTTTACTTATATTATTGTTTAATCATTGAAATTATTGATTTAATAATGATCATCATTTTGTGAACTACTTCCTAAATGTTGTTGATTGATTATCTCAGTTAAGAGATCTTTGAACAAAATGTGTTCTAGTATTCATAATATTAGTTAATTGAATGACTTCATTAGCTTGATATACATTATAAGCCAGACATGTTTAAATCCTAATCATTTAAATATCTTTCTCTCGGTGTAGAATTTCTTGTAGATTCACAAGCTTATGCAATTTACTAAAGCACATGACAAGGATCTACTTCTACTTTCAAACAGTGGAAGCCAATAGATCAACGAAAAAAATCTGAACAAGAAGAAGATAATTCATTGACACATAACACAAGATGTATCTGGGGAAAGCCACTGCTCAAAACTTGGCTATCTATATTGCATATATCAGAATTATGAATGAATATATAAAGCTCGTTCTCACTAGAACAATTACGCACAAGTATGCTCAACTCTCTTAGCTCACAAGCTAGCTCTTAGCCAACACTTAGCCAATTTTGGAGCTCTCCAAGCCCCTAATCTCTTGCATAAGCCTAGGATGAATAGGCCAATTTTGGAGCTCTCCAAGCCCCTAATCTCTTGCATAAGCCTAGGATGAATAGCCTATATTTAAAGGGAATTCATGCTTCCAAAACTGTGCAATCCAAACATATGACCAATCTCTGATGCATGCATGATATTTACACTCCAGTAAATAATACCACTAATAGTACAATGTCCCTGCACTCTAGTCTCAATTGGGTCTTTCTCATAATCAACATGCATGATTTTCTGATGAGGGAATCTTCAGTTAACTAGAGTGACACTTGTGGATGCACTAGTGCACAAACTGACTATTAATTCTCTATTAGTTCCATAAACAGTTTGTAACTAATTTAACTTAACTTAACTCACTAAATTGAGTGATATTATTTCCAACTCAATTAAAACTTGCACTAGACCCTTAAAACTTAGGGAGAACATATACATGACTACAAAAAGACTTCAAACTCAATTAGGTTAATTAAAATTAATTAACTATTTACAAGTTTCTATGGTAATAGAATTTGATTTTAATTCTTAGTTAAATTCAAGGACAAATTAAACTAGAATTTCTTGTTGCCATTTCTCAACACTCCCCCGCAACAAGAAAGGGATTATCAACTACCCCAATCATGTCTCTGTGAAACATGAATGTACATCTTGACAATGCCTTTGTCAAAATGTCAACATCTTTCTCCTCAATGGGAATGTACTCTAACAACATAATTAGCCTCAATACACACTCTCTTAGATGATGATATTAGATATCAATATGCTTGGCCCGATCATGAAAAACTAGATTTTCAAAGAGTTTGATACAATTTTGGTTATTGCAGTAAATCAAAGTTGGATCCATCTGTTGATCAAACAACCCAACCAGGATCTTCCTCATTCATATGGCCTCACATGCTTCCTAACTTGCAGCCATGTACTCTACCTCTGTCAAATTGAATGCAACTGATCTCTGTTTCCTGATGCACCAAGAAACTGTCATTGAGCCAATACTGAAGATCCCTTCTGATTTGCTCTTCCTGTTGAATGAATTACCTGCCTAAAATGCATCAATGAAGCCTTGAAGCTTCACTCCCTCTGTTCGTACGCACCATAGTCGATACTGAGAAGTGCCCTTGAGGTATCTTAACACATGCTTTGTTGCCTTCCAATACAGCTTGGTCAACTAGATTTAGTGAGCTTTCCAAAATTAGTTGGTGAAAAAAGTATGGCTCCCTTTGAATTGAACTTTGACTGCCAATAAGTTGCACATAAGAAATCATATTTGAGCGTCATCTGCACAATTGGAATAAAGATGATGAACTCTTTGTTCTAGTTCTCGTCCTTATTTTGACAAAATCCAAAGACTTTGATTTTGAGCCTCTCCAAATCCACCTAGATCAACATCCCTCTTATCTGCATGATAGTATGCATTTCTTTCCATCAACCTACCTCTACCTTCCATCAATTCACTTCCACCGAATCTCCTCAACTATTAGTCAAACTAACACCTATTTTTGTATATGTCTAATGACTCTTCCTAGAGGTCAACTCTTGATATGTGTTGAGTTAAAATGCTATAAGGGAATTCCTCTCGCTTTGGCTACAAATGAAGATCATGATTGAGAAGCTTTAGGAGCCCATTCAAGATATGTTGGCATTTGTGCGAGGGCATATGTAATCGGGAAATCTAGTGTCTATGCAGAACTGCTAGTCCCACTAAGACGGGCAGCTATCTTAGAAACAAACAGATTAAAGTTACTTTCGTTTTCCTTTACAAGAAGTAGATAGGAGAAGAGAAAAGAATACCAACCTCAATCTTTTGCTTGGTTCCTTGCTTGTTCCTTCTCCACTTTGACGGATCTTTGTCGCTCCTCCCTTGATTACTCCGCTTCAAAGAGTACCTGTAAATTCAAAGAAGCATAATACCTTCAAAGTGCAGGGATCAACAATCATAAACAATATAGGAGCAGATATTTATTGACCACACAAATGCATATATTATCAGACATACAAGAATGTGGAGGAAAACTTGAATAGCTTTATTGATATAAAGATTAGAAGAGAGGATTACGACCCATTGATCTGACCCAACATCATCCTCCCAACATGAAAGCCCTTATTCACCTCATGAAAAGCTTAGATCACCCAACACTATGATGTTCCATCAGGAAACCAACAACACTTCCTTACAAGATACAAGATTTCAGCCTCTGGATCTCTCGGATGAGGGATCCATATATAGATGATTGCAGGGGGTGAGTCAGCTTCTGGGATTTTGATTAGTGTCTTCTCTCTGATAGTTCTTGATTCCACTTGGAGATTGATGATCTCTTACTCATCCCTGGGTGAATTCAGAGAGGCAAGTGTTCACAGGAGAAGTTTCTAGAAGATTCCATGATCATCCACCTTGCAAACTATCTCTGCCATTTGTCTACTCTCGCCCATCGCACCCTACAGAAGGGATTTTTAGTATGCATCACACTTTTTGCATGTGGTAGGTGAGATGCAGTGCACCCTCTACACTGAGCAGTCTGTATGGTCCAGTTTTAACCAGTTCTGAGCAGTTTTCTGTGGAGAACTTCTGGGAGATGATGTAATCAGTTGAACTTGTACCTTTAGGGTATGAAACAACACTTTTAGGGACTTAGAAGCCCTTGGTTTATGGACATATATGATCGGGGTTGTAGTGCCAAAATATGTCTATAATAGTTTCCCCCTAAAGTATGAGGTCGTAAATCTTTGATGTCGGGTGAAATGCTTTATCATGAGGATGTGAGATTTTTCGAACTGGAAGGCGACCTGTAATAAGATTCAATACAATACATTATCTTCATAACATTTTCATGATCTAGCTGAGGCAGGCATTCCCATGCTCAGCTTTATAAATTCATTTTCATGTACATAGGACAGACAAATGTTTGTGTGGCAGACTGATGATTCTAATAGAGACATCATCCTTTGATTTGTATGATCATCTGTGCAGCAATGATGTACATTTGATGTCTTTATTTTCCAAAATATATCCCAGCCCGAATGGATGAAACTAGATCCGGGGTCTTCAAGCTCATCCAATCTTTTCCCGAAGTACAAGTCGATCCATGTGAAAAATGTTCTGGATACGAACACGGAAAGACATCGGCTAATTATCAACCAATGATATAAGTTGTTAATAGGTGTTGGCATTATTACACAGGTTTGGCAGGTTTGATGCTATGGCACTGGTGTTGTCCTTGATGGCAACTCACCTTGGTGACAGATCACAGTTCAGGCACCCAGAAAGAAGAAAAACATATACGCGGGTTCACTTTGACGAAGCCGCGTACACACGCGGGTTGGACGTTCCCAAGGCGCGTATGCGTATACACGCACTTTCATGCAAGGCAAAGCATGTATATGTGGGAGAACTTATCTTTGGTCCATGGTATTTAGTACTTGGTATTTGAACCTATGGTTTTGGACCATGGTATCTCGTCACAAGTGTTGATCCCAAGTATTGGGTTCATGGTATTGAATTGTTATGGTTTTGGACTGTGGTATTGTGAAAGGCAAGTCTATAAAAGAGGAAGAAGATCATTGGGCAAATATTATCTGAATTATTAAATATATGAAAGTGCTAGATCTGGAATACAGTGATTGGGTTATGGTGCAGATCTGAATCCGAATGAAGGAGGAACCTTAGCACAAAGAGAAGGATAAGTTCTATTGATGGGTCATAATCTTAAGGCTTGAATGATAGTATCTTTGTATGATTTTGATCTGTTATATGTGGCGCATACTTGATCTATAAATCTGATAATCTAGGTTAATTAATGTCTGAATATTTGGAAGAGTGAATTATCCTTTTATAGATCTGTACGTAGGTTCAGTAAAGTGAAGGCATGTATATGCGCTGGTTCAGTGAATGCAAACAACGTATACGCAGGTTGTTCCAAACACAGAGGCGTATGCACGCAGGTTTTAGGTTATTAAAGTAGCGTATATATTTTGAGTTGTGATCTAGCTACTTTTGTTTATTACTCCAGTGTTTTGGGTTCAGAATTTGGTGTGTAGTTACTATTACTGTGATTTGGGTACAACTGTCATAGAAGTGTCTACTTGATTCAGTGCTAATTGCTGAAAAGGAGATTATTTGATACAAATTTTTTTTTTGATGATTGATTGATGTTCATGGATCCAGTCTGAAAATTTATGAAACGTGGTCCCTAGAAGAAAGAGAAGGTTGTAGCCTTCAGTAGGTCAGCACCTATGTACTAGTATCTTGGCTAGTGCAAGAGCTAAGGGGGTTGTAGCTCCCTTCCAGGAGAAGCTGGAAAATGAGAGAGGGTTGTAGCTCTCTGCAGGTTGCAGCCTGCATACTGGTAAAGGACTACACCAGTACATTGTAAAAAGAAGTTTCTAATTAAAAGAAGATAGAGATGAATTACAGCAGGTGGTTTTCACCCACATTGGGTTTCCACCTTATATCTTGTGTTCTTGTGTGTGATTGTCTTCTACTCTATTTTACTATTTCTGGTTACTAGTTATTTGATTCTGATACTCATATTACTAATCAACATCTGTTATATAAAGTAAATTATAAGTTTGCATTGTATACGCGGGTTTCCTTCTGCATAGTTGCGTATATACGCAATTTTAATTAATAGAAGTAGCGTATCTAATCTATATTTGAAAAAGGAAATATTTGACTTGATAATACTGATTCACCCCCCCTCTCAGTATTATTTCCAACAATTGGTATCAGAGCCAGGTCCTTTTGAAGAAGCTTGATCGGTTGAAGGAAGATCCATCATCATGAGCAACTACGAGAGAGAAGCATCTATCAGGCCACCAATTTTTGATGGGACAAACTTCGTATATTGGAAGGTAAGAGTTACTACCTATCTTCAATCTCTTGGTACAGAAGTTTGGGATCTCATAGATACAGGGTACACTTTTCCATCAGCAACTCCTACAGATCCGGCTGAGAAGAAGCAGTTTGAAACAAATGCAAAGGTTGTCAACACTTTATTAGGATGTCTATCTCAATCAGAATTTGTCAAGGTTATGCAGTATAAAACTGCTAAAGAAATATGGGATAATATTGTGCTGAGCTATGAAGGTGATGAGCAGGTAAAACGTGCAAAACTTCAAACCCTCGGAATTCAGTATGAAAATCTCAGGATGTACAATGATGAAAGTGTGGCTAACTATTTCCTACATGTAGATGAGATTGTTAATTGTATGAAAAACTTGGGTGAAGAAATAAAAGAGGTTGTTGTGGTTAAAAAGGTTCTAAGATCTCTGTCCCCTAGGTTTGAATCTAAAGTTTCTGCAATAGAAGAAAAAGAGAATCTACAAAATCTTACCATGTCACAGCAACACAGAATTCTGACTGCTTATGAAATGAGAAAAGGAGGACCATCAGACAGGAGAGAAGTTGCTTTCAAGGCTTCAGGCAAAGGATATTACTATTAGTTAGGACACATGTCAGAAGAAGAGGAAGAATCAAATTTTGTCAAGAACCTTCAACGGGGTACTGGAAGATTCAGAGGTAAGTTACCTTTCAAATGCTTTGCTTGTGGAAGAGTCGGTCACTATGCTGCAAAATTCCCTCATAAGGATAAGATTGACAAGGGTAAGGAACATGTCAAATGGAACAAGAAACAGAATGTAAATAAGAAAAGCTATTACACTCATGAAGATAGTGATGGTCTTTCAATTAGTGATGAAGATGAATGAGGTAATAATTATAAACTGTTATTGGCTTTTGAAGATGATGATTTTATGGATGCTATAGATGAAGAAGGCCTTTATGAAGAGATCTCTAACCTCAAAATTTGCTTAGAAGAGAAAAATATGATTATTGATACTTTGTAATTTCAACTGGATGAAAGTGAAAAACATCATGAAAAGTTAGAATGTGAAATTGTGGGACTTAGAAAAGAGATTGAGAAAACTAAAGCTCTTAATCTTAGATTTGTTAAAGGATCTGAAATGCTAGATGAGATTATCAAAGTACAACGCTCTCCTTTAATCAAGACAGGTCTGGGATATAATGAAGAAGCAACTCAAGTGCAAAAACCATCCACCTCCAAAAGTTATCTTGATGCAGCAAGGAGGAGTGAGCAAAGGCCTAATGGAGATCACTAGGTAAATCAGGGACATCTTTCTTCAAGAATGAACAAAGATCACCAAGTAAATCAGGGGCAATCTGCTTCAAGGATGAACAGAAGCTACAACAGACCTCAGGTAAATCATTCTCAATTTGCCTCAAGAATGAATGAAAACTAGAATCATTTGGTCCGCAGGGTTGATAATCGCAGGAGTTTCTTCAATGGCCAATGTTTCTCTTGCCACAACTTTGGCCACAAAGCAGCTCAATGTGTTTCCTATAAGAAAATCATGACTAGAGAAGCTCAAAAACAAAGAAGTATGACTGGAATTACGAAAATGACCTATAACAACTTTTCCGCCCTTGAAAATGAAATTGAATGTTCTATTTGTAATAACTTTGATCATGAAGATTCTGAATGCAGGAGCAGGTTTCAGAAGACAACTCAGAAGGAACAAACCTCAAGTGCCAGAACATGGAGAATGAAGGAACCACAACCAGAAAGATGTGGGATAGCTTTATATGCAGAAGGACAGGAAAATCAATGGTACATGGACAGTGGATGTTCGAATCATATGATAGGTGATAAAGAAAAACTTCATCATATAGTGCTTTAGAAAAGGGAAATAAAGTTTATTTTGGAAATGATACCCCTGCAGTCATAAAAGGGAAAGGCACTGTTTAGTTGAAAGAAAAAGTCAAAGCTGGAAATGTTTTGTATGTTGATGGCTTGAAGCATAATCTACTAAGTGTCAGTCATATGTGTGATCAAGGAACTGAGGTAATATTTCGATCAAATGGTTGTAGTGTTCGTGATCTTGATACAGGAAAAACAGTGATCAAAGGCATAAGAACTCCAAATAATTTATACATATTTGAAGGACAACAATAATGCTATTTGAGCAAGAATGATGAACACTGGCTATGGCACCAGAGGTTGGGGCATCTAAGTTTCTCATAGATAAGGAAATCATGCAAATACCATGCAGTTCGTGGTCTTCCAAACATCAAAATTCTAGACAATACTATATGCAAATCATGTCAGTTTGGTAAGAAAACTAGAACTAACTTCCTTGAAAAGGAAGGATCAGAAAGCAGGCCACTTGAGCTTGTCCATAATGATGTATGTGGTCCATTCAAGAAAAGGCCACCTCGAGGAGAAGAATACTTTATATTATTCATTGATGACTATTCAAGGATGGTTTGGATAGGACTTATGAAGCACAAATATGAAGCCTTCGAAAAATTCAAATCCTTCAAAGCTTTGGCTGAAAGATCACAAAATTAAATGACTCAGGTTTGATAGAGGTGGGGAGTTTACCTCAAATGAATTTTTCAATTTTTGTGAAGAACATGGAATAAGAAGGGAATTCTCTACAGCCAGGACTCCTCAGCAAAATGGAGTAGTGGAAAGGATGAACAGAATGGTTCAACAGATGGCTCGTGCTATGCTTGATGAGTCTGGAACTCCCGCAACCTTTTGGGGTGAAACTGCATTTGCTGCGGTTGTTATTCTCAACAAAACAAATGTCCGGGTGAATAGCACTCAAACTCCTCATGAGCTCTGGTATGGTGAGACTCCTTCGGTAAAACATTTCAAAATTTTTGGAAGCAAATGCTATATTAAGAATAATTATGAACATCTTGGCAAGCTTGAACCTAGAGCAGACGAAGGCATTCTCCTTGGATATTCTCCCCACAGCATAGCATATAAGTGTTACAATAAAAGACTTGGAAGAATTTTTGATAGCATTGATGTAGTTATTTATGAAGAAGGAAACATTCCTAGGCAAGTAAATTATGAAGATTTTGAAGATGATGAGGACTATATATCAACATCAAATCAGATTCATGATGAAGAAGAAACCCATGAGGAGCCTAAAGAACAAATAAGGATAGAATAAAAGACTCCATCCAGGTACGTTCAGAAGAATCATCTAGAATCTCAAATTTTGGGGCAAAAAGAGGTTGGAATGCAAACAAGAAGAACAATTGCAGAAGCTTCAAGCTATTTGGCATTGCTCTCCTCCAAATGTAAAAGAGGCATGCAAAGATGAATGCTGGGTCAAGGAAATGGATGAAGAACTTGAGCAAATCGAAAAGAATAACACTTGGGAGCTGGTTCCTAGACCAAAAGACAAGAATGTCATAGGGACAAAATGGATCTTTAAAAACAAGTTGAATGAAAATGGGGAAGTAATTAGAAACAAGGCCAGACTTGTTTGTAAAGGGTATGCTCAACAAGAAGGAATAGACTTTGAAGAAACTTTTGTTCCCATTGCTAGACTTGAGGCCATCAGAATGTTCCTTGCTCTCTCTAGCTTTCAGAAGTTCATAGTATTTCAAATGGACGTGAAATCAACCTTTCTGAATGGAGACTTAGAAGAAGAAATGTACATTGAGCAGCCAGATGGTTCATTCTTGGGAATGTTCCAAATCTGTATGCAGACTAAAAAAGGCTCTCTATTGGTCTTAAACAAGCTCCAAGGGCTTGGTACTACCGTTTGGACAAATATCTTCATCAACAAGGTTTTTCAAAAGGATCAGCAGATAGAAATCTTTATATAAAAATTGAAAATGACAAATTGCTAATACTTGTTGTGTATATAGATGATATTATCTTTGGCAGCAATGAAGAAGCTATGAGTCAAAGCTTTGCCTTGGTAATGTAGAAAGAATTTGAAATGTCTTTGCTTGGAGAACTGACATATTTTCTTGGATTGCAAATCCAACAAAATGAAGGTTGTATCTTGTTGTCTCAAACCAAGTATCTCAAGCAGATTTTGAAGAAATATGGCATGGAAGATGCAAAACCAGTATGTACACCCATGGTTACAAGATGCAGCTTCAGTGCTAATGATGAATCAGCAGCAGTGCATCAACCAACCTATAGATCCATGATTGGAAGTCTTCTTTATTTGACAGGTACCCGACCAGAAATCATGCATGCAGTGGGAATAGCGGGAAGATTTCAGGCAAATCCTAAGGAAACCCATCTTTAGGTAGTAAAGAGAATTTTCAAGTATCTTCAAGGAACTCAAAGCTATGGCTTATGGTATCTTATAGATACAGATCTCACTCTTCATGCTTATACAGATGCAGATTGGGCTAGAAGCGTGGATGAAAGAAAGAGCACAAGTGGTGGTGCATTCTTTATGGGTTCCAGATTAGTATCTTGGTTCAGTAAGAAACAGAGTTCGATTGCTTTATCTACAGCTGAAGCAGAATATGTGGCTGCTGCATCTTGCTGCACTCAAACTCCTTTGGATGATGCAGACCTTTGCAGGATTTTCAAATCACTTGTACACCACCTATCTCCATCTTATGTGATAATACAAGTGCAATCAGCATTTCAAAGAACCCAGTCATGCATTCAAAGACCAAGCACATACCTATCAAATATCATTTTCTCTGAG
Organism: Pinus taeda; assembly: GCA_000404065.3. Taxonomy (NCBI): domain Eukaryota; kingdom Viridiplantae; phylum Streptophyta; class Pinopsida; order Pinales; family Pinaceae; genus Pinus; species Pinus taeda. Next base: position 10,359 of record APFE030767834.1, on the reverse strand, counting down.
AACAAGTGCTCGAACAAAAGGTCAAGCTGGAGTATGTTCCTTCTAAGGAACAAATTGCTGATATAATCACCAAACCACTGCCCAGGGAAACTTTTGAATACCTCATACAAGATCTGGGAGTAGTTGATGCATCATCTTGCTGTTAAATCGTGTCAGTTTCAGAGAAAAATGGGTGTACGCGAGTTGCCTGAGGAGGATCCGCATACATACGCCCGTTTGTGCAAAGAAAGTTGCATATATGGAGGCTTGATGGATATCAGAAGGGACAAGCTCTGGTTGAAAATTGTCTGATATGGGTCTGAAAGAGACCATCTGGCACTGGTTCAGGGGGAGCAGATAAACTTCTAATGATGCATTATTGGCATTATCTTAGAAGCTTTTGGTTCTTTTTCACAGCTGTTGTCAGTCTCAAGTGGAACAGAAGCAGGGGGAGAAATGAAGGAAATCTTGGTTGTTGATTTGAATGGTGATTGACAGATGCTGCTGCTATCAGTTATTGGTGACTTTCATAAGTCTTGCTCTACATATTTCGTCTCTATGTCATGTATCTCTTTTATGGTGTCAAGGTCATGTAACGGCCTATTTTGGTTTCCCCACTATGCCTGGGATGAAGATGTAATTTTCTTGGTTGTCATATGGAATTTTCTGATGTATCCCCACTTGGATGGGTGGATGATCCCCACATGGTTAGGTGATGGATGTATGTATTGAGTCTTTTGGTGATAGGAAGGTCTTTTATGATGTATATGTCATGGTTCTTCTTGAAGAACATCTTTTGCAGATCTTTCCTACAGTCAGCACAGCAAGGCAGAGATTTCATCATGTACTCAGAGGGAGTACAACCCTTTGCCCTTGATGACAAAGGGGGAGAATGATCTTGAGGATCTTCGGGTTGCCATCAAGTCCAAAGGGGGAGATTGTTAGCATTATTGCACAGGTTTGGCAGGTTTGATGCTATGGCACTGGTGTTGTCCTTGATGGCAACTCACCTTGGTGACAGATCACAGTTCAAGCACTTAGAAAGAAGAAAAAGACATATACGTAGGTTCACTTTAACGAAGTCGCGTATACACGCGGGTTGGACGTTCCCAAGGCGCGTATGTGTATACACGCACTTTCATGCAAGGCAAAGCACGTATATGTGAGAGAACTTATCTTTGGTCTGTGGTATTTAGTACTTGGTATTTGAACCTATGGTTTTGGACCATGGTATCTTGTCACAAGTGTTGATCCCAAGTATTGGGTTCATGGTATTGAATTTTTATGGTTTTGGACCGTGGTATTGTGAAAGGCAAGTCTATAAAAGAGGAAGAAGATCATTGGGCAAATATTATCTGAATTATTGAATATCTAAAAGTGCTAGATGTGGAATACAGTGATAGGGTTATGGTGCAGATATGGATCTGAATGAAGGAGGAACCTTAGCACAAAGAGAAGGATAAGTTCTATTGATGGGTCATAATCTTAAGGCTTGAATGATAGTATCTTTGTATGATTTTGATCTATTACATGTCGCGCATACTTGATCTATAAATCTGATAACCTGGGTTAATTAGTGTCTGAATATTTGAAAGAGTGAATTATCCTTTTATAGATCTGTACGCAGGTTCAGTGAAGCGAAGGCGCGTATATACGCTGGTCCAGTGAATGCAAACAGCATATACGCAGGTTATTCCAAACACAAAGGTGTATGCACGCAAGTTTGAGGTTATTAAAGTAGCATATATCTTTTGAGTTGTGATCTAGCTACTTTTGTTTATTACTACAGTGTTCTGGGTTCAGAATTTGGTGTGTAGTTACTGTTACTGTGATTTGGGTACAGTTGTCAGAGAAGTGTCTACTTGATTCAGTGCTAATTGGTGAAAAGGAGATTGTTTTATACAGAATTTTTTTTGATGATTGATTGATGTTCATGGATCCAGTCTGAAAATCTATGAAACGTGGTCCCTGGAAGAAAGAGAAGGTTGTAGCCTTCAGTAGGTCAGCACCTACGTACTAGTATCTTGGCTAGTGCAAGAGCTAAGGGGGTTGTAGCTCCCTTCCAAGAGAAGCTGGAAAACGAGAGAGGGTTGTAGCTCTCTGCAGGTTGCAACCTACGTACTGGTAAAGGACTGCACCAGTACATTGTAAAAAATAAGTTTCTAATTAAAAGAAGATAGAGACAAATTGTAGCAAGTGGTTTTCACCCACATTGGGTTTCCACCTTATATATTGTGTTCTTGTGTGTGATTGTCTTCTGCTTTGTTTTACTGTTTCTGGTTACTGGTTATTTGATTCTGATATTCAGGTTACTAATCAACATCTGTTAGATAAAGTAAATTATAAGTTTGCATTGTATATGCGGGTTTCCTTCTGCATAGTTGTGTATATACGCGGTTTTAATTAACAGAAGTAGCGTATATAATCTGGATTTGAAAAAGGGAATATTTGACTTGATAATATTGATTCACCCCCCCTCTCAGTGTTATTTCCAACAATAGGCACGAGAGGAATCACTGATAATGATGATGACCCTCAAGGTACTACAATACAATTCGTGTGGTGTGAAAATGGGACTTGGCGTCGAACACCACACAAAATCTTTCGGTCGAAGGCCATTGATGTAAACTTGTCGCCGGAAGTGAGAAACTTGCCATTGGGGCATGCAAGCTTCAAAGTACTGAAAGGGTTGTTCCTAGGTCGACTTCTTGGATAATGAGCTGTCGTCGACAAGAAGTGACCCATCGTAGGAGTGCCTTAATGAATCCCACATCTACGACATGGAATGGAGCAAATGATTTTGTGGAGGTGAAAACGATCTAATGATACAAGGTTTAGGGTGGCGGCCATGAAAGAATGAAGTGTGAAGGTATTGCAGCGGGTGAGACACAAGCTGGGATGGTGAATTCTCTGATCGACTTCTCTTGAACATATCGACGACACTGAAATGGATTGGAGGTGATGGTAAGAACATGACCAGGGCTCAAAAAGCTGATGATAATGCATTTGCAATGGTTATTTACCAGAGGTTGGTTCATTTTTTAATGAGCTTAAACTCTGGGGGAACATTTGCTCATTGCTTAGGTTTAATTTTTAACAAGCTTGAACTTCACATAAAAACTGCTCGTGCCAATCGCATGATAAGGATGTCTCATCGATAGATTCCATTTTTATGGAGCTTGCACCATTCAAAGATTTGCTCCATATCCTTTCTTTATGTAAGCTAGGAACAACCGATCCTACGAGTTTAAAGGGTTGAAAATCTACAAACTAAGAAAATAAATGGTCGCTCTTCAATTTCATGCAAAAAGGTTTGCATGCCCCCAGGTATAGTGAAATAGAGTTTCCTGGCTACCATATAGAAGTTCTCGCATTTGCAAGATAGTTTCCATCCGCGTAGCAGACAGAAACACTTCCTAGCTTAGGCCATGTGGGAAAAGGTGATTCTAACTCCAACCACCTAACCTTGATGAGGGAATATTATTCCGGTCTAATCCCATTTTCCTAAATGGACGGGTGTCAGACTAGTCATATATCCTTCGCGGAAACCTACCTTATACCCAAAGTTTCCCTGCCGAACCAGACCAGGTTGCATGCCCCCTGGGTTTCAGTCTTGGGCACCGAATTACTCGCGCTCTTCAGGTGGATGGACTGGAGATTGATGAGACATTCCTTGTGTGAAAATACCAGTTAAGGATGGCATTTGACTATTAGCTATGTGCGAGCCAGGGAATGAAAGCTAGTCTACGAGGTGGACCACTCGGCCTTCATGCAGAAAACACATTACTCGAAAGAGTGAGGAGACAATGGCTTCCATGCTATAAATATAGTCACGCCCAAGGAGTAGATTATAATCTAAAGGTCATTCTACTACCATTACATTCAGATACACAGTTTTCCCTCTCAAAGTTATAGGCAAACTTGGAAGTATCCCTAATGGTCGACTGATTCCTTTGTCGAAGCTTGTTAGATTTTGCATCTCAAGCAGAAGCGATGGCAAACCAAGGGCTTTCCAAGTAGTTGAGGAAAGGATACTCACAGAAGCCCCTTCATCTATGATGGTACCGACCATGACCATTCTGTAAGCTTGTACAATGGTTCGGAATGGCACATTAGATGGTAAACGGGGTCTGCCTAGTAGATTCCAATCGAAGGAAACAACTAGGTTTCTCGGAGGCGGGACTGAATAAACGGCCAGATACGACCCTGATGAACTTCCTTCCTATGGTAAAGGAACAGGTAGATTGCCCCCATGCTCATCAGAGTCTATGTTTACAAAAAGAATTTGAATGGTGTCGTTATCATTCTCTTCGGTGACTGTATCATCTGAAGATGGACCTTCCAAAGACAAGACCGGGTCAACTGCCGCCTCGACCTTTTGACTTTCGTTTGGTGTGGATCCAGAGGGTTTATCCTCAATGATAGATGCTTCGATCGACCTCAAAGTTGTGTCAGTCGAGTTTTCAACTAGCTATCGACTCGGCAAGAGTTTCTTGTACCCAGGAGGAAGTCGTAGCGGTGAAGCAGGACGGTTATCCAAGACTCTTTTAGCTTCATCCAGGAAGGGACAATGGTGGACGACATGATTGCCTTCACACACTTTGCAAGGAAATTTACGTTTTCCCTTCTGTACAAAGACTTTGTTTTCACTAGTTGACGGTGCACTCTCAACATGATCTTCAGAGGTTGATGACACCGGATTGTGCAAACGAGGAGACCAGTCCCTTAATATCCGATGGATGCAAGGAAAATCTCGATGATAGTGGTCCCCTTTGCAAATGACGCAAGGAAATTTGGGTTTGGATGGTGCAGTGTGTGAATTTTCGCTAGATGATGCACGGTTTCCCCTTTTTGCCCTTGGTTCCTGTTGTGCCTTGCAAAACAACCCCCCATTTCATCTTTATTATTATTCACAAGATCATTAAAGTATGAAATGGGTCCCTTTCAAAATAAAATTGATGTCAATAATCCTTACTTTATGAAATTCCAATAAAACTAAGAAAAGCAATATTCCTTTGAAATATTGGAAATAAGGCAAAAAATGCATGCATTAAACAATCAAAAAGCCAAACCCCGACCCGATAAAGCTATCGGCGATATCGGCCATCGGACATTTCCTTTATGCATCTCTATTGCGCCATCGGCCAAAGTCCCGACCCGATAAAGCCATCGGCGATATCGGTGATCGGCAATAAGATTGTATATCAAGTGTTGCTCATACATGCTTTCCCGACCCGATATCGGCCATCGGCGATCGGTGGTTTCTCTTGCCAAAGCTTAATGCACGCATGCCCTCGCCGATCCGATATCGGCAATCGGCAATCGGCATCGTTTGAAACATTGTTAAAACTATTATCGTGCCCCTCCCCAATCCGATAAGATAAGGCACAGTTCTCCAAGAAAAGCCGTTAGAATGATTGGAAAGCCGGAGTTAATGGTAATTAAGGCATAATCATTCTTGATCGGCCGCCGGTACACCCCTTGCATCATTTAAAAGATCTTTAGGTGAATATTGCACCAGTAAGCATTTATAAGGTGGCAGATTATATACGGACCCTTAATGAACCCATCCTTTCAAAATCTACCCATAGATCATATCCTCGTTGTTTTAATAAAGGCCAAGTATATCTATGTTCTTCTTATTGTTCGCTCAGTTGTGAGTTTTATTATTGTCTCAATATTACGCCAAAACCATTCTTCTGCGCAGATTACAGATTTGCCAAAGCAATTCAGGCATTATGGGAAAGAAGGAGAAGAAGGTTGCAGGCGCTATTGAATCACAGTCCATGCCACAACCAATCATGACCAGTAAGAAGGGATTGATATCAG
>APFE030767822.1:0-14003 GCA_000404065.3 Pinus taeda | reverse complement strand
TCATTAGTACAATAATCATATCCTCTACAAAGTATTTCTAACTCAAATAAGAATGTATCTGGATCTTCATTTGCTAAACCATGAAAATTTGGTAAACATGGGGGAATTATGTGCATTTGTGTCACTCCTCCTAGATCTTTGATAGGAAATTTAAAAGTAGAAACGTGAGCCATTTCTTACCATAATATAAGATGTTTTTCATGTGTTTCTTCGAGGCTCCTTCTTCAAATGTTCCTGTCAATTAGTTAGTGAAATGGGTGGTGCTCACATCACCACTTGAGTGAAATCATGTGATTCATTTTTCAAAATTTCTATTTTTTCCCTAGTCGTTCGCACAAAAATTCAAACATCTATTTCTACTCTAAGTTCTTTAACAGTTCTGTTGAAAAGCGGGCGGGGGATTAGGGCTTTTACATGCTCTGTACGTTGGTTCTTACCTTCCATTTTTAATACCCAATTCTTTCCTAACAGACACTCATTAGATGCACACTACTCTTTTAAAAATGGCTACACTCTCCCCGGCAACGGCGCCAAAACGTAGAGTGATAAAAAGGTGTCTTTTAACTCCTAATTAGCTTCACATTAATTGTCAACCCAGGGACGACTTTTTATTTCAAGAGTGTACTCAGTCTGAGGCAGCTATTTACTAAAGAGTAATGTTATGAAAAATGTAGTACAGTGCTCCAAATACAAGAGCAAACAGATGCTCAAAATGAGATCTACTTATGGCAAAGAATTTTAAGACTTAAATCATGCATTCAGAAAACTATAACAATTCATCACTCAAGGGTTCAGTAGCAATAACTCATCCCGTTGTAAACTGATGGGACCAAAAGAAACAAGGGAACAAGTCCTCGATCTGGGAGCCAGACAATGAATGTCACTGCCCACTACAGTCTTGGATCATTCTTCAAACCAAGGCAAAGATAATGTGAATAACAGGAAATAGAACAGCAGCTAGGAAATGTATCAACCACTGAATTCAATAAGCAACTACACATTAGTCTACAAGAATAAATGCAACAATTGTGTTCTATAGGAATCAGATAACAACCTCTACTCTAAGAATAAATCAAACAACACATGGAAACAGAATGATAATTAATTAGAAATGAAATATAGAACAACGCCTAGAGCCTACGGTGCTGAAATAAATAATACACACAGCTTACAGAGATATTAAGAAAAACAATAATCTGAGTTTGATACCGCAAGTATTAATCTTGGTTAGAAAGGGTAACGATTACAATTCATAATGGAAACACAATGTCAATTGAACAGCAATCGTATGAAGTATAAACCATAGACAAATACAATAATACCAGCTTAAGAAGGTTACAGCTTGATTACTCTGCAATTAAACAACAATAGCGTTATGTAGAGGATAACAATGTTACATTAACAACTTTAAAGGAATAGCAATACATTATAAGATCAGAATGCACATTACGACTTTCTTGTTGCAAAGAATGATATATTAAATATAACAGAGCTGCAATATAAGATAACAAAACACCCCAGATTACCGATTCAAGCTGATAATACAAATCACGCATAAACCAAAAAGATAATATATAGCAGCAACAGCGTAGTCCACCAGAGGTTGGGCCCTTAGCCGCCAGCGGATGTTGCTGGGTTACTTTAGGATCAACGATGGAATGGCAACTAAATTTATATTAAAATATCAAAGCAGAGTTACAGTGGATTACAACAAGAAATATCTCCATCTCTCAGCCATTATCCATTCTCTCTGCCATCCTCAATTCTAAATCTCTAATTCATCCTCAATTCTCCACCAGTTTTCAATCCCTTTTCCATCCCCATCTTTGATCTCTGTTTTCATTTAAATAGAGAGATATCAGAGAGAAGTTACAATAGAGATAATTACAACATGATTTCTATTACAAAATTTGATTGATTCCAACCAATTGATCAACAAGAAAATATATTTCCATCCATCTTTCAACAAGAGCAAGGTGAATTTCGCTTTGCAGCTGAGATTTGGAGGACGGCCGCAACAACAAATCTGAGAAAATCGTGCTCAAACAACCCTGTGTTTCTCTCAGTACAAGCTGAATTTAGGCAAACCGTTCTTTAGGAAAGTTAATTGGGTATATTCTGGGCAAAACCCATGTTCTAGATTTTCCAAATTATTCTTCATGTACTCAGAATTTCAACTGCAAAACTGTCAATTCTTATTCCAGCGAATTTCTGAGTTGGCACATTTAATGGTCAAATCTTAAATCTAGAAATTATCTTGGAGGTTAAAAATGGTGAATAATGTTACAACTAATTTATTGAAACTATCATTGATAAAATCATTCATAATCATCGATTTATTAGAAATAAACAAGAATAAATAATATTCATTCATAAGAGCATAAATCATTATAAAATAGAATTATATGATAAACCGTGATTAATAACATGATAAAGAAAAGTAAAAATGGATGAAATAAGTGTTAAAACAGTGGTCATATTCATGGCCCAACAAATAGTAAAACCGCTCACATCCGGTGGGTAAAGGTCAGCATCGGAGACTGCCCGATATGAGCGACAATCGTTAGATCTGAAGGGGTCAGATCGTACAGTGATCGGGCTGCGATTTGGTCGGGGAGTTAATGGAGGGGCCCGACGAGATTTTAGTTACAGGTTAGCGTAGTTTAACGATATCAGGGGCGGGCGGATTGGAGGAAGGTTATTAATTAATCACGGTTTGATTAATTAACTCCTTTTTGTAACGAAGGAGGGTTATGGCTCTTAATTAGTCCCAAATCGACTAATTAATCCATCTAATTTATTTACTTATTATGGTTTATATTCCAAACCATCAGGGAGAGATATTTATATAAGGGTTTTATGTATAATTATATACAGGAAAGGGGTTTATTTTTCAGGAGTTAAATATAATATAATTTAAAGTTAATATGAAATGGAAAAGGGAACAAATTGCACTAAGTATAACGTCTCAACACATGTGTTCATGCTTTTAAACTTACACATTATAACTTAGGCTTAATGCTTTTTGTGGGTTTTTATGTAAATGAAAGGGGTTTTAAGTAACATTTATTACTTTCCCTAGGTAAATAGTGATTTCACCTTAGGAAAAGGGATATTTAGCTAAAATAGTTGAATTATGGAGGGAGTGAATATTTGTAAGGGGGTTGTAGTACTTAAACCTAATAAGTTATTGGGCTGATGGTCCGGTCCCTCCAGAAGTCAGAGAAATGCTCTGAGCCCCTTTAACTTAAGGTCTTAGGTACTTTGATTTTTGGTTGTGGGAAATTAGTGAAAAGGTAAAATGAATGGGGAAATTAATCAATTGACTTTAACTATCCCAGTTTCATCCATACTTTAAGAAATTTGATGATGAAAGTAAAATGACATGATTATGTCCAATAAATCAACACAATTTTGCAACCATTCACCTACTTACCCATCTACACATCCTACCATTTTTTCTACTCTTTATTAGGGTGAACTTGAACTGGAAAACCCTCATCAAACTTTTCTTTTTATTTTACAATAGAAATCTATCTAAATCTATCGTTATTACATCCAAGGGCTCAGATTAAACAGTTGAGCTCCTTTTATTCACTCCATCTATCTACTTATTTGCCAAGATTAAACAGTTTGGTCACATTTTATTCTCTATCTCTAAGCATAAAATTGAAAATATGAAATAGCCAAGTTTAAACATTTTGACTATCCATGGATTGTGGCAATAGTAACAAGTTGCACATAATCTTTTATTCTACATCAAAAGTAAATAGTAGTTGCATTTTGACTTGCACACATTCATGGTATTTTTCTTTCTTGGGGTTCATTTCTTCATGTTTTTTGACCTTTTTATTCTTTTTATCCTTTGATTTTTCTTTTAGGACATACCCTCTTTACATTTTTTAATTTTTTGAATATGGAAAGCATTTGTAAAAAGCAAAGGTATGTATATATTATAGATTTAATCTCAGCCATTCAAAAATTATGACTCCTATTGGTATAGGAACCTAACATAACACATGTTCATATCAACATATTTCATTTCAACATCATCGTTTTCCTTACCAAGCATTGGTCCTTGTTCTTGTTCACAAATGCATACATTCATATAGGTTATTTGGAGTTTTTCTTCTTCCCTGAACAAAAATTTCAACTTGCGCTTTTGTCTCCTTGCAATAAACTACTTGATTGGTCATTTAGTTGTCTTCTTCCACGCTTTTGATTTTGTAGTAGATCCATCAACACATCACATCATGCCTTCAACTCAACGATCTCTTTCTTGAGCTCTTCAGCACCTACGACAACTACTATGGCATTGCTGTGACTATTCGTAGTCATCGTCATCTCATTTGCCCCTTGCATAAGCTTCTGTGTGTTATGCTTCCTTTGTTGTAAACAACTGCAATATCATTTTTCCTTATAGTACATTGACCAGACTTTTGGCTGTCGGGATCTACCGATTATGCACCCATTACATTCTATGATTAAAACTTAAATGTACTTTTGACTTGACTTATGACTCTTTAGCTTCAGAATTCTAATTTTACGTCAACTCTTTACGTCCATGGACCTTGGGTGTCGAGTACAACCAAAAATAAACCCTTTTACATACCCAAAGATTCCTACATAATTTAAATATAATAACCTTTCAAACAAAATACACCCTTATTACTCCATTATTACACATTACATATCCCTCCAAATATTATCAAATATATCTTATCCCTCCATTACCTTTACATAAAAAAAACACTTTCCAAAACTTTTCTCCACATACCTTGCAAGAACACATATCCCTATATTCAAAATATACTATTATACTTATCTCATATATACATAATAAATTATAAAGAGAACTTATTCTCTTTCTAATCACTCATCATCTCTCATCACAATTTATATTTTGCATTCAATCTTTAGTTTCTCATATGTTTCTCACCTCATTGAATATCCACTTATGACTAGCATGCTTAATAACCATGAACATTTTATGTGAAAGTAATATTCATGTGAGTTTAAATGAATAGCTTCATGATTTAATAACGAAAACGCACGTGTAATATAAATGTGCTCTTTTCAAATGAGCACATTATGTTGTGCCTCAATCGAAGCGTTCACCTTTATGGAGCTTTTTTTTCTTTTTAAATGATGATTCTTCAAATTCTTTGATTATAACCAAGATCAAAACGTCCAAACAAACAACACTCCAACTAATGTCAGTGCAACCCATATAAATAACACAACAAATATATCCCTATACAGTGATTTCTCGCCTTTGAAATGCTCGCAATTGATACCAATGAAGGAAAATAAAGAAGACGAAATTTCAAAGAGGATGAAATTTTCTGGTTAAGTACTCACTTTCTCCAAGTTTGCACACCAAAAAACACTTTATTGTATCTCTCACAATGTTGATATGCAGATTACCCAGTATCTCCAATCGGTCTGATATCAAAATAAATGCCACAAACTATAGGGGTCTGCAACTTAAAAATTAATACAAAACATAAAATGAAATCCACACCATACATATGCACATAATATACAAAAAATAATTCATTAATAAATGAAATATTTATAGGAGAACTATTGGCCTATCCATTGGCTTCTCATTTCTCACTCTCACTCTTTTTACATGCTTCATGTGCTCACCTAGATTTATACAAGTGGATTTGAACCTAAATTAGGTTTTATATCCTAAACTAACTCCCACAATATCTCTCATGATCCATAAAATATCTCACCTAATCCTTTATCTCTAGATAAGATATAACTAACCCACAAATATCTCAACTCTTCCAAAATACTCTCAAACCTCTTTTATTTACAATAATTCTCATTCTCTCCTAAAAGTACAAGAAAATTCAATAAATAATTAAATTCTAACTTAGGAAAGTAATTCCTTTAGTAAACATTCAACTTTAGGTTAGATGCCCATGCATTACAAAGTGACACTTATTTCTAAGTGCAAGAGTTGAAACGTCACATCACAACACCTAGAATACAAGTTATGAAAAAAGTGTCACATGAGACAAAAAGGTGCACTAAGTTGTAGTAATGTGCATAGTGCATATTTAATGAGATGTAGGATTGCGTAATGTAGAACGATGTGCCACAACTAATTTTGGTAGTATATAGAGGTGTGACATACGCAGGAGTAAAAACACAAAAGTGACACTTGTGATAGGAGGAAAACATAAGATGACACTTGCAAAATGAAAACAACCTTGGAAGAAACAAATTACAAAGTGAAGATAACATGAAAATGACACTTATTAAAGTGAAAGTGAGTAAAAGCGATATCCATGAACGTGAAAATGACACTTGTTAAAGCGACAATGCGCAAAAGCAACAGTTGAGAAAATTCACCAAAATATAGGTACAAGTGCAAGCAAAGTGAGGGGAACTATCAATGAAAGGTGCATATTAACTATCAATATGAGATGAACATTTCAAAATCACTCTCTATATGGATGGTGCCATGCTTGTTCAAGCTTTCATAAAAGAAGTGTGATCATGAACTCATCAAAATCTATGCATAAGGGTGCAAGTGACTTGAAGACTTAAAATATTTTCGAAACATCAAATGACCATGGAGTAAACATAGAGCGATAGATCACAATATTCTTTGTAGTCTCCAAAATTCAAGTTTGAGCAAAATTTTGGTTTGTTTTGATTGTAGTGACAACACTTGGCAATACACTTGTAAAACTCCAGCTTCCATGTTTAGGTTTAATTCTCTAAATGCAAGGTATCAATAATTCAGGAAGTATTGTTTAATCTTGAATATTACCTTGGCTACCTACTTAATGTGGTGAAATATTTATTCCCTCTAATATTTACTCAACTAAAAACACATCAATATAAGAATAGTCATGCATTGATGGTTTCGATGGGGGGAATGATAGTAAGTATACTGATATCTTAAGCACATTCCCTCATGTTTCTCCACTACTAGTGAGCTTGAATAGTACCCAGTGGAGTCAACTCAAGAGAATACAAGCATCACATCCGTTCTATTAGGCCTTGACAATACCATGACGAAGTTGCTCACTTCACCTCTTTGCACAAGAAGCCTTTCTCTTCTTTCACCCTTTATTTATTTTATTTGTAGAACTGTGTGTAGGAGCTTATTTATTTACAATGGTAGAAGAGGGATCTTGAATTATTGAAAGTAGGAGAGTGTGTTCCTTGTTTAAGGGATTTCAAAGAAAACTGAAATTACATGCTCATTTAAAGTTTATCTCCCTTCCCTTCTCTACTCAGTCGAGTTGACAAGTTGAAACACCATTCAATACACAACTAAGTCAGAATATAGGTCCTAATAAATATTTGGGCCTCATAGTTTGAACAAACTCTTTCCATCTTGAACGAATCTTATTTTCCATTCATACATCATTGAATTTAAAGATATGCCAACCCAAAATAGAGAAGAGGTAGCAGATAAGCCAAATATTGTTTGTCGTGACAACTACCCTTTTCACATTTTGCCACATTGTGTTTTGAGCCAAATAGGAGTATATTTCATGAAAAAAATTATTGAAAAAAATGACAAAAAAAGTACGTGATAAAACAACGAAACAAAATGAAAATAATAAAGAAAATGGAGGTGAGACGAAAAAACAATGTGCAAAATATACAATAAGAACACAAACAAATGCAAAGACTTGATGAAGAGCAGGATAGAGTATGGATACAATACAACTAAGTCTACTCCTAACTTAATCATCTAGAAGGTCAGGGCTAAATGTAATGATATTCCCAATGAAATTGTTATCGTTCCCAACCCGCAATCACAAATATAGAGGTGATTAAAACCGATATATAATAATGTGCAACATAGAAGATATAAGACTAAAAATATTGCATAAAACATTGAAGGATTTTCTTAAAAAAAATACAAATGTGTCATATTACCTGACTTTACCGAACTTGAAACCTTACCTTTTCAATGAAAGTAACAATGAAACCACCTTGAAAGGATTTTTGTGAATTCACCTCCATTTGTATATCTTGCTTACTAAACATCAAGATATATTAGAGCTTACTTATAACAAATGAACTTGCTAAGTAGGATGCTTCTAAGTGATGATAGATTGGATCATGGAATTCAGAAAAATCCTCTTGGAGGTCCTCAAAACTATGAGAGAACATTTTTTCAATAAATGGTGTGGAATCAAGATGAGAATATTGTAAGGGAAAATGAATATGATCATATTTAAAAGGCCTGTAAAGATAGTCAGGAGCTGACATCACCATCACTGAAGGCTAAAGTGACTCAACTACTTGACAAGTGTCTAAATATTGAGATGATAAACCATAAAGATCAATTAATGTAAGACAACCATCATTAGATACACTAGCCAGAAAATGATCAATTGAATGATAATTTTTAGAAAGATAACCATGATCAGACATTGACCTAATTAACACAAAAGACTCTTGATTAGTACAAAACAAAGATAAACTAGTTTGAATGACTTTACAAATGCTCAAAGGAATCAACTTCCTCTTATGTTGAATATGATACGCCATCTACTTGTGACTGGACACAACTCAGACTGACATCATAATCATTAAAAATGAATTACAATATGGGAAGAATATGAAACTAGTCGAGATGTAGTGGATGAAAATGAGTAACTTGATTCAATAGATAACACAAACATTCATTAACACGAAAGTGGATATCTTGTTCCATGAAGAAAAAAATTACTATGAGAATATTCACAAGAATGATTAGAAGTTGATTACTTTTAAAAGTATGTGATATGTATGAATCTGTTGGCCAAAGTTAATCTTTAGAATTATCAACTTCCCATTTTCGCTCATCCATGATAGGTATACACTCCAAAACCAAGTTTGATATAAGATATTCACATGGGGAATGGTCAATTGAAACAAAACCTTTAGTCCAATGAAAGAAAAAAAATAAAAATTTGAAATAGGTGTATTCAAAATAATAAAAATATTTCAAGAAGGAATTTTCATTTAGTGAAGCCATGCAAAGAAAAGGATTTGGTGAGAAAATCCATATCTAGCATATTTCAATTATATTTCTAGGGTAGCAAAAACCTGACATAACCATAAATGGAAGTTGAAGTGCCTCGACTCCTTGATAAGTCCCATAACTTTCAATGATTATAGAATTTCATTTTGAATATTGAATCGGATCATGCATGGTGTGTGGACAACTACCATCAATAGTTTCAACAAGATCACTATTATCTAAATGGAAACCATTTGCATCACTCATTTGTTCAGAATTCACATTTTAAACAAACATATTACCCAAGTCAAAATATTCTTCTAATTTCACACATAGAGATAGATAAATTGAACAAATATCATGAAGTACCCCTAATAGAGAAAATTTCTTCATGAAAAATTGAAATTATAAGGAATGCAATGAATACTTGATAAGTTGATCACATTCTTATTCATCATGGTTGACCTCACTACGTTGTGTAAATTAAAAATCCAACTCATTAGACAATAAATTTGAAGAGAATGGAGTAACTTCTTCACAAGTTAATGAATTACAAATAGTATACAACAAGAGATAGTGAGGTGAAGAGGAAGTTTCCATAAGAACATCTTCTTGGACCAAGATAGATTTGAGGACTAAATATTCCAAAACAAAATCTTCCTGAGAAACCAAAAGATCAAATGGTGCACTTGGGAAACCATCATCATATACAATAATGGAGTCAGAGTCAACATAATGAAGGTTATCCAAGGCTTCATATTTATTAGGGAAACTAATTTCACTTTATTCATCACAGGGATTGCTAGATTCAAAATCAACCAAGGATGGGAGAACATTATCTTGACATGGAGGATTTTGAAAAAGAGAAGAGAGATCAAAAGAATCCTCAATTTCTTGTTCTTCTACTTGTGAAATGTGACTACCTTCCACCTAATCATTATTTGTTTTTGGAAGAGATTGATCAAGAAAATCTAGGGGAAAGGGATCATGAGAATGAGATGATAGAGGATGCCAGGAATCCAAATTAGATTCGGGATTGAATTTATGAGCATTAATATTATCTTGAGAAATAAATGGATTGGCCTTCACCTTAGGTTCCATGAACCATTCTAATTGTTGGCATTATGATACAGGTATGACACAAGTGTTGTCCTTGATGGCAACTCTCTTAGATGAAAGATCACAATATAGCAGGTAAACAACAAGAATGAAGAAAGAAAGGTATACGCAGGTTCACTATATACCAAGTCATTTATACACGTCGGTTCAACATATACAAAGTTGTGAATACAAAATGGTATATGTAGGCTCACTATATACCAAGTCATGTATACACGCAGGTTCACTATATACAAAGGGGCGTATAATGTACACACGCGCTTTCATAGAAGGGAAGTTGCGTACATGTCAGAAAACTAAGTTTTGGTCCGTGGTATTTGGACCATGGTATTTTGGTATTGGTCCTTGGTATTTGATCCGAGGTATTGATCCCAGCTATTGGGTCCAAGGTATCAGTCCTAGTGGTTTTGGACCATGGTATTGAGAGAGACCTAAACCTATATAAGGAGAAGAAGGTCATTAGGCCAAAGGGCAAGTGTGCAAGTGATGAATATCTGATGAAGTGTGAGATCTAGTATGCAGGTTATGGGTATGTGATGCTTTGTTAAGGATGCACCTATGTGGCGAATGAAGGTTGATGGAGCAGGATAATGAAGACTAAAATGAATTATCATTATATGGTATGATCATGAATAGTTCAGATCTGAATAGTGACGCATGCCTTATCCTTTATATCTGATGATCTGGGTATATCTGAAGTAGAAAATTACAGTGAAGGTATAAATAATTATTTTCAGATCTCTATGCTGGTTCCCTTTGGGGAAAGTGCATATACACGCTGGTTGGACACAACCAAGTAGCATATACGTTATGAGATTTGATATTTAAGGTTGCTGTTGGTTCTAGTGGTTGTTGTAGGGTTCTGGGTTCTGCTATGTGTTTTGGTGATTGTGTTTTGATAACAGGGCTTCAGTGATTTAGTGTTGGGAGATTCAGATATTGATGATGCAGATATCGTTGATGGTTGTATTGCAGTGGTGATTGATTTTGTGCTTTGATGTTATTGATGGATCTAGTATGAAAATTTATGAAACATGGTCCCTAGAAGAAAAGAGAAGGTCGTAGCCTTCTGTAGGCTGGCGCCTACGTACTAGTAAATATATCGGCTAGTACAAGAGCTAGGGGGTTGTAGCTCCCTTCCAGTAGAAGCTGGAGAACGAGAGAAGGTTGCAGCCTTCTGCACGTGGGTTCTTGCGTGCTAGTATGAGTCTGTTCCAGTACAATATTGTAAATAGGTTTTTCTTATCTTAAAGAAAACAACAGCATGTGGTTTTTGTCCCGCATTGGGTTTACACCTTATATCATGGTGTTCATGTGTGTCTCTTATTTGTGATGATCTATTCTATTTTTACTACACCTGGTTACTTTTTATATGGTTAATGATGTTATGATGCACTGGTTAAAGATCAAAATATGATGAATTAACTAAAACATAAGTTTGCTAGATATACGCTAGTTGCATTAAACACAGTTGTGTGCACACAAATTCCCTTAACCGAAGTAGCATATATGAATATGATTATGGAAATGAAAAGGTTATTGATTTTCTAATACTGATTCATGGGCCCCAACCCTTCTTACTATTATTTCCAACACTAATGTTTCGCCCATTGGATCTAAATCATGGAAAGTGGGACACAGTTGAGAAGATGGATTACGATTTTTTTTTCTAGATTTCCCAACTTCTACAATATCTCAAGAAGGCACCCAAATTGGTACTTGAAAAAGTGGAGGACGATCAAAACAAAGAATGGTAGGTCCCTCCTCTCAGATTGGAGGTGTCTCATGATCTGCCAAAGTTCGGGAAATAGGAACATCTTGGGGTTTAAATTCAAACTGATTCAAAGGGATCTAAACCAAATGTTCAAACTTTTCTTAAATAAATCCCAATCCATATCTTCTTCATGAAAATCACAACATAAGTGAAGGAATCTATTAGAAAAATCATCAATTGATTCATTAGGATTGATTCTAAGTTGATTGATTATTTTATAAACATCTCAGTAATCATACTTATCAAAATCATTATGAATCCCCTTAATAAATTGATGTAAAAATGATTGGAAGCAGGTAGTAAGGTATGACACCATCGATTACCATGACCTTCAAGAGTGAGGGTGAAAAGATTACACACAACATATTCATCATCAATTTCATGAGATTTAAATAACCCAACAAAATCATTTATGTGTTTTTATAAATATGTACCACCCTTACCATCAAACCTAAATTGAGATAAGACATGAAAAATTTCCAAGGAGATGGAATATTTACCAGGAGGTACATTAAAAAAAACTTTGGGATTATGATTTGGAGAAAAAATTTAAGATAAGAGATTCATAATAGACTCAATCAACACAAATTGTCATCTTGATAGCACAAAAATGTTGATAGTGTTGGATACTCCCAACATACAAAGGGTCTCCCCGATGTGAAGACCCTATTACACCTCACACCATTTGCAGTAGGAGCCTCATCTGAAGTATCAAACTTGACCACCATAACTTTAGTGTTCATATTGGTTTCAACATATAACATAAGATATTATATACATAAACCTTGAATAATAAAGTAAGTTGACATTGTGAAACACCAATTGAAAGGTATAAAAGGAAAATTTCATGAGGGGGAGACAAAAAATGAGCCTCTGGAAAAAAGTAATAGTACTAACCTAAGAGACACACACGAGAAAATAAACATTTTTTAGTAATATAGTGAAATAGTTCACATACACACAAGGATTATTAAACCACACACAACACACCTTCAACGAGATAAGTACTGAGGCCACCGAAATATTTCAAATTCATTGATACATTTGAAGAAAAAAGTATGTAGCAAACATCTAAAGAATAGTCCTAAGACATCCACAATACATGCATGAAAATGTTTTGGTCATTGAGCTTCAGTTATAAGGCAAAAGATGCAAATACACAGTTACAATGGTGAGGCACTAGTTCTATTAGTGGAATATTAAGTCACTTCTTGCTTTGCCAAAGAATAGTTTTTATCCTACGCTAAGTAGAGAAGTCAAAACTAGCTCTCCAAAGCTTCGACCACCAAAAGCCTTTTTCTTGGGTTATGAGGTTACTTTTATAACAAGGGGGATCACATTTCATATCCCCATGACTCTTAATTACCCTCATGACTCTTGTATTTCTAATGTATCCTTTAGACTTCTAGACAACTCTTGAACATGTAATGAATTTTGGATTTCTCCTAAAGACATTTTGTCCATATATGACTAAGTCACTTTTCATATTCCACATATGACTCTTAGACTTCCACATACTACATTTTGTTATTTTCTTGAGAATACATCATTACATTGCACATGATTATGTGGCATGACATGGACACATATTGACCATTATGATGATACTTGTACAAATTTAAACTGGACAATGATGACATGTACTTCATGATGAGGTGGAAATGCCAAGACGTCTTCCTTGTTGCTTCATCCTTCATTCTTGATGACAGTTCTAATCTATGCTTGATATTCATGAAGGATCTTCTTTTTTATTCATTTTCACCATCCAAAGGGCCTTTTGTCAATATCAAAATCTTCTAAATCATCATGCGATGTCTTCTTTCTGCCTTGATCCATGATCTGCTTCATGTATCCATGATAGATATATTTTCTCCACAACTGTTTCTTTATGCTTTCTCCTCGTTATTTTCTCTTGATCACCACATTGCCATGTTAGGAAGGTAATATGGAAATGAAATCATATATGAAAAGGAAAAATCAGTCTAAAATCATTTATTCCATCACTATCTATCTCATGGAATGATCTACTCATATCAGGCCTGTGATAGGGTCAAAAGAAGAAGCTTGATTAGGAAGGCACAATCAAAATCATCAAGGCTCACAAGAGGCCTTCAAGGTGTT
>APFE030767806.1:6430-20448 GCA_000404065.3 Pinus taeda | reverse complement strand
ATGTGGCTGATTTCATGTAGCACATTGACACCAAACATCATGGACAACATGTTGCAGATGAGATGAGGACTACTTCATGGACCTGAGCATGGCTTACACTTATATGGATGGATTCTTGATCGAGTTGATGATGTGATAGGATGTTCAGAGAAACAACTCATGGTGGCATGAGGATGTGCATTCTCATGATTTGAGCGTGACAGTTGGATTAGCTACCTGACTAGTTCAGACACGGGGGACGTTAGTGTACAGAGATGTCATAGCATTGTGTTGGAGTATCATGGCAGCAGTTCACACGAGGACGACACATGATGAGGTCAACACGACATGTTGCAGTGGGCATGTAGCTTGAGATGGAGGGGCCAGCCTTCCACGATGGAGCAGCATGTGGATATTGTGACATGGTGGTTGATGGTCATGGATTGAGATGACTTCCGATGTATGACATACCGATGGGTGCATACCTTGGTATGGTTATCTTGGTGACGAATGGTTGCCGAGGTGAGACATGCGCGAGATGGTAGTTCTACATATGTTGCAGCGATGATTGCAGTATGTGGAGGAGTTGACATCATGGATGATCTTGGTGGATGGTTACCAGGATGGTATGTTGTCGAGGACGACAATGATTTCAGGTGGAGGAGGATGTAAGGCCTTCGGAGATGTGCGATGGTTGGACGCCCAACGACCGGGCGCACGCACATGGGCGAGTGGTTGTGCGGTGCGACGGAGGTCGTGCATGACTGAACGACGAAGCAAATGACCGATTATGCGAACGATGGAGAACCGTGTGACGAAGGTTATGTGACATTACACGACGACACTTGGTGAGCGACTAAGTGTTGTGCGTTGGTTATACCCATGCTTGGAGCACATTGCGGTGGAGGGTTGGCTGACCAACATTAGTGGTGAGGCCGACTTCTAGAGCACCCCAATGGATGTGAGTATGGGGTGTGTGGGCGGTCTGTTGGGTAGCCCACCCACACACGAAGATTTGTATATATGCTTGCGGTTTGGAGCTCAAACTCATTCGAACAACATCGCTCATCATTCATACGCACTTCGCTCTTGGAGAAGAGGTACTTGTGTGCAGATTTGAGGAGAGGCTTAGGTGCATAGCTCATGCGCTCTCCTTGGGTCACACTTGGTGGAAACGCTCTTGGTGAGAGGTGAACACGTTGGGCAAGACGTGCCCGGGTTGATTGTGCAGAGGTGTTGTTGTGCCGAGACTTGGCAAGGGTGTCTTGGTGGCTCGGGTGAGCGCCCGCCCATCGTGCAAGTGTGCACGAAAATTGTTGAAGTGTTGGATTGTGAACAAAGGTGTGCCTCGATTGGAGGCGCGCCCAAGTTGGGAAAACAACACGACGATGCGACGAGGTGAATGGAGGTTTGGTTAGTCATGCAGCGACCCTGCAGAGGTGCCGACGAACTGGGCAACCAAGTTTGCCGAAGTTGTGAAAAATTGGCTAAGTGTAAATTTGGGGTTTCCCAATATTTAACTTGTGCATTGTAAAAATGAAGATTGTATAATATATTGATATCGGGAAGACTCATATTGCAGGGAGTTGCCTCTCCCTTTATACTGTTGTACATTTCTCTTATATAATGCTGTTGATAATGAATGTGTATGGGTGTTCATTGGTATAAAGGCACATTAATAATACTTGGTAACAAAAATAAAACTAAGTATGGATTGTTAAGGCGTAGTCTACAATCGTAAGTATTGGTGAAAAGAAAAAGGTTGGTAGTGCCGCACCTCGCCAGCACGGTTGAAAGACCACCGTAGGCTTGGGGACATGATAGGTTGGGTGTTAACGCTTTTCACGTTAATGAACTTCGACGTTAGTCCTCTAACGTCACGAACTCCAAAGTCAATCGGTTTGTCTGACTCGAGAATGTGGTAACCATGCCACATCTAACACGGCTATATACTAAGCTCACCAAAGTTATAACGCCATAAATATTACAATAAATTACGTTATAGCTTAAAGAAGAGAAAACAATATTTCTCTTTTTTCCTGATGGATTGTTGCTAATTTGTTTTCTGTGAATTTTTGTAATTTCTTTTTATACCAATTTTTTGGAAAGACAGAGTAGACAAAAATACGAATTCACACATAAAATACATGAGCTCTTTTATTGATTACACAAAACTTGATTTTACAATGAACTGAGTGAAAGTTATTTTAAGCTTTTTAGGCTAGTAGCTTGCCTAAAATATTTTGACATGCAACCATATATTAAAAATTATTTATGCTGAACACTGAATTCTCAATTAACTGACTCTTAATATTAACCAACTCCTCTTATAAGAAAGTAATTAACTTATATTTACACATACATTAGAGAAAGGAATCCTTGATCCCAATTCTCTTGTTCTCCCTATTATAGGGGTTTCAATGCATTACGCTAAGTTTTAATTCCTCATGATAACCAGGTCTAGAAGATATAAATTGTTTAATTATATATTTTCTGTATAACATAATAAAATAATTTACATACCACGTATAGGATATTTAGTTCTCTTGTAATTATTTTAACTACAAATATGTAAAAACATATTTAATTAAATAACATATTGATAATATATTTTAATTTTTAGTGGTTTTTATGGGCGTATTTTAAATGAGTTACAATTTTTCTTTTAAAACAATAGAAAATTGATATAATTTTCAGAAAATTTTGGGAAAATTTTTATATTACTGAATTTTGGTGTTTCAAGAGTTTAATATTGAATCTATTTTCACCTTATATTTTTTTTTGAATTTGTTCCATATTCCAAACATCAAAGTGGGAGACGAGATGACATTTTTACCAAGCATATGTTATCATGTGTGCATGACGGATTCTTGTGGTTTGACTAACTAGTAGGCATCATCGCAAAAGTAATCCATAGGATCATTGGTCTCCCCATGGAAGGAGAAAGCACAGGGTTACTCACCAATGACCAGGTTCTCGCTGCAACCATGACTAACACATATAAGACAAAGAGAGGAAACTAAGGGTTCCTAATTTTGATGATAAATAACTAGGGCACCAAATTTGCGTCGCTGGATATCACTTGTAAATAATTATGCAAGGGTCCTATGAATAAGAGTCCTATGAATGAGGTCCTCGTAGGGATAATTGTCATGGTGAATTGATGTGCCAAAGGAGAATGGTTTGCATGGTTCCTTTTCGATTGCAAGAATTCAAGAAAGATTATTTAGATACTAATGAATTAAATGTGGAATTTCACTATACATGGCTGCTAATTTTCATAGCAGAGAGGCAAAAATACTTCTAGTTTATTGTTGACCTCGAAAAACCAATCACTTCATTAATTATGGGCTTCTAATGAATCAAAGTGCAAAAATATCAATATACTCATGCTTTGTATATATGGGAATATGATACAAAATATTATTGAGGAAATACCACACTTACCTATCGAGAGTGTGAGGAAGTTCAAGGGTATAGCACAATGTAAGGCTGGCTCTCACCATATTTGGGTTTTGTCATGAAGATACCTAGATAGGTGTTGGTTCCTTCCATACGAACCGCAAAAGAAATCAAGGACATAATTGATGCATAGGAACTCGCATGGAAGGTACAAAATGAAGACTCCCTGGATGTCGAAACCATCTTAAGTACGGCTAAAATGACTGAAACCCCATCAGACCAGGGTTAAAACGAAGCCCAATCTCCAGTTGTCCCAAAGCAAGAGATGCAAGAAGAACCTGTAACTCTAAGGGGGAAGCCACATTCAAATAATAAGAGGGTATTGAGAAGTAGCGTGGGGAGCACACCAACAATAATGGTTAGGAAGAAGTGAAAGGCTACTTATGCATCCCTAATCCAGACCAGCTCAACAGAAGATGATTTTGAGTGCATTAAAGATCAAATGGAAGACGTAGCCACAACTAAATATGATAAATTAAAGTATCTCCTAAAATAGGTAAATGATAAACTAACTTTGCATTCAACTATGTCGAAATTAGGAGGTATGCCTTATGTTGCATCTAGATCTCAGCCCAAGGCTCGATCATAGGCCACCATCTCCTCATCTTCCCAGGATCCTAGGAGGGTATGTATGGTACCAAGCACTGTTGTAGAAGTGTGGGAAGGGTTTGCAGAACAAACTCTAGCTATCTTTGTGTAGGCCAGTGTAGTAATGTCAAAATTGGGTTTGGATGACTTGGAACAATTGCAACACAAAGCATCCCAGGTACTATAAGACATGCTCACAATCACACAAACCAAATTGGAGAAAAATGAAAAAATAGAAGAGAAATTATGCCAGGGACCACAAAGGTTGATGGAAGAAAAGCAAGAATGGTGCAATTCCCTTACCTAAGTATATAAAGAGTGCATGAAGGGTTTAGTGGATGTCATGACCACCACTCAAGAGATAATAATGAAGGTTAAGGAGTCCAGACAATGGTTAAAAGAGCGACTGACAGAGGCTAAAGCCAAGCAACAGTGGCAAACGTCATCTTAGGAACAATAGTGCAGGGAATTGGTTCGTCAAAGAGAAGTTGATCGAATATGAAAAAAGGTGTCAAGATATGGTAGGACATGGTGACTAGTTGTTAAATACTCTATCATAGGTCCTAGCTATCAAACAAGTCATTGAGCAGATATAGGAAGCTGATGACCAACTTTACTAAATTGAGCTAACGTAGAATAAATGAACCACATCAATAGAAGAAAAGTGATGCAAGATAAGTCGCGACTCAAGTAATTGATAGATAAACTTCGTGAAGAATAGAAGCACTAGAAATATATATAGGATCAAGTTTCGATGATAGTTGATCGACGCAACAAATTGTTAAAACTGTGTTGAATATAAATAATTTGGACGTCGACGTTGTCACTGAGGAACCAACTGTTGAAATAGGGCACATGAAAGCCAAGGTCGAAGAGTAGGTAGAAGTGTGGGAAAGATTACAGAAGGTTGTAAGGGAAAAGATTTCTTTGATGCAGGATGAACCACTTTTTTGTGTTGGGCACCTGTTGGAGCCCATAATGTTTTTTCAATTTTTTTGTAAGTAGTGTTAGAATTTTCTGTAAATTCCATAACAGATAGAAAAAAAAAAATGCTATGTTTTTACACTCTATTTTTAACTCAGGAAAAACAGAAAATCGCTTGCTGGAAACAGTGTTTCAACAAAGCAGTTTGGTGTTGCAGCAAAACTGTTAGAATTTCTGATAATTCAAAGGAAAAACTGATAATTGCATAGCGGAAATAAATAAAAAAACGTTTTCGGAATACGGTGTTACAACAACGCGAAACTGGTGTAACAGCAACGCAGTTTCGTCAGTTGTTGTTCTTGGTGTTGCCGCAACGTAATTTCGTTAGTTGTTGATCTTGGTGTTGCAGCAACGTGTTTTGACGTCAAGTCACTTTTTGACTTACGGTGTAACAACAACGTGCAACGGTTGACGCTTGGTGTAACAACAACGTGCAACAGTTGATGTCAAGTCACTTTTAGACTTACGGTGTAACAACAAGGTGTTTTGACGCTTGGTGTAACAGCAACACAAAATTAACTTGTATTCATAAACAGTAAACAAGCTAATACAAATTCGTCTTCCTCTTGACAGAGGGATAACAACAGGAACACTTCAGTTCCAGAAACAAATTTTATTTATCTCAAAAAATTGTAGGTTCAACACTGCTGTGCGTTTATAGAAGAGACTCTCTATTGTCCTTCTAACCTTCTCTCTTTAAAAACAGAACTGTTGTTCATTACATTTATAGGAAAAAACATATCTAAGTTTAAATAGTAAAATAATCAAAATATATTCTAACCCTTATCTGCATATTGAATGCAGCAAGCGGTGATGCCTTTCTCAAGAAATCAAGTCGGCGGTTGCAGGGGAATTCAATTCTGAGAATTTAATGCACATTAATGTGCAAAATATCAAGAGTGACTTTGCGGCATCGAACAACCTGAAATATCTACAGAAGATCATATTTCTGTCCAGTTGTTTTATGTTGCAGTTGGAATTAAATTCCAACACTCCCCCTTAATTTCAACTGCTGCATACCCAGGCATTTCCTGAAATGATCAAAACTTTTCTTTGCTAATGGTTTTGTCAAGATGTCAGCTAGCTGATCCTCTGTTCTGCAGTGCTGCAAAACAATCTCACCATTGTTAACCAATTCACGTATGTAGTGAAATTTGGTATCTATGTGCTTTGTTCTTTTATGAAAAACAAAGTTTTTAGACAATGCTATTGTAGAGCTATTGTCACAGTAAATGGTTGTGCCATTTTCTTGTTCATGACACAAATCTCTGAGAACTCTTCTCAGCCACACTGCTTGGCATGCTGCTGCTGTTGCTGCCACATACTGACTGCCTCTGCTATTGAAAAAGACACAACTGGTTGGTTCTTGGAAGCCCATGAGATGGCTCCCAATCCCATATGAAACACATATCCCGATGTGCTTTTTCTATCATCAACACTTCCAGCCCAATCACTGTCAGTGTAACCTGTCAATATGAAACTTTCAGAAGAGGAGTATAAAATACCAAACCCCTTCATTCCATTCACATACCTTAGAATCCTCTTGGCTGCCTGCTAATGAGTCTGTTTCGGTCTTTCCATAAATTTGGAGATTAAACTCACAGCATGCATAATGTTCGACCTAGTTGTAGTTAAGTACATAAGGCTGCCAACTATGCTCTTGTACAATTTTGGATCAAAATCTTCGCTGCTGTCTTCTTTGGTCAATTTCAACCCCACTACAGTTGGAGTCGCAACTGCCTTGTTGTTCTGCATGTTAAACCTCTTCAACACTGCTTCTACATATTTATCTTGAGAAATGAAAACACCATTTTCACTTTGGTCTACTTCAATTCCAAAAAAATATCTTAAGAAACCTAAGTCAGTCATTTCAAATTCACTTTTCATGACTGCTTTAAAATCAGCAATGAGTGAAGCATCATTGCTAGTAAAAATCAAATCATCTACATATAAAACAACAATAATAATCTTACCGTCATTTTCCTTTATGTAGAGTGTGGGTTCACCATCACACTTATCAAACCCATTCTCAATCAGATAAGAATCTATTTTGTTGTACCATGCTCTTGGAGCTTGCTTCAGCCCATAAAGAGCCTTCTTCAGTTTGCAAACTTTATGCTCTTGGCCATCAACTTCATAACCTGGAGGTTGTTCAACATAGACCTCTTCTTTTAACACTCCATTCAGGAATGCAGATTCAACATCCATCTGATAAATCTTCCATTTGTGTTGTGCTGTAATAGACAACACTGTTCTGACTGTTTCCATCCTTGCTACTGGTGCAAAGGTTTCATCATAGTCTTTGCTTTGTTGTTGCTTGTAGCCTTTCACAACAAGTCTTGCTTTGTGCCTGTCAATCTTGCCTTCAACATTGCTTTTGGTCTTATAGACCCACTTAACTCCAATGGCATTTTTACCTTCAGGGAGGTCCACTAACTCCCATGTTTTACTCTTTTCAATTGCACCAATTTCTTCATTCATTGCTTCAATCCATTTATCTTCATTTACAGCATCTTCAAAATGAACTGGGTCATCAACATGACAATACAAAGCGAATAATGAATTCAGACCGATATTGTTAGTTACCTCTCCTTGTTTATAAATCTCATTCAGATTTCTGAATATTGGTCTTCTTGGTTTGCTTGGAGTTCCATCTGAACTTGAGGGTATTTCAGATCCCTGTGGTGTGCTTGAAGAAGCACTTCCTTGACTTCTTAAGGCTGTTCGATTTCCAGCTTGTGGTGTGGTTTGTTGAACTTGCTGTGGTGGAGGAGGAGCCACCAAGGAAGGATTATTTGCTGCTGTCCCTTCCTCTTCATCTTCATGAGACACAATTGTCTTCACATTCAGTGTTTTTTCTAGGCTTCCATCCCAAGCTTCATCTTCAATGAACTGCACATCTCTGCTTACTATCAATTTCTTAGTGGATGGATTAT
Source organism: Pinus taeda (assembly GCA_000404065.3). Classification (NCBI taxonomy): domain Eukaryota; kingdom Viridiplantae; phylum Streptophyta; class Pinopsida; order Pinales; family Pinaceae; genus Pinus; species Pinus taeda. Next base: position 12,499 of record APFE030767806.1, on the reverse strand, counting down.
AGAGTTTTTATGCTTTTGACTCATCACAATAGTCAATAAAGACACACTTCTCCCCCTTACTATCAAGCTTTTTCCTTAGCTGATCTGGTACATGTGTACAAGCTACACAACCGAATACTCTCATGTGAGTGACAATTTGCTTTTGACCACTCCATGCTTCTTCTGGTATTTTGTTCATGACAACTTTAGTTGGGCATCTATTCAAGATGTAAACTGCACAAGTGATAGCTTCTGCCCAATACTCATGCGGAAAGTATTTTGCCTTTAGCATACTTCTAACCATGTCAATAATGGTCCTATTCTTTCTTTCGGAAACACCGTTTTGCTGAGGTGTATACCTTACAGTGAACTGCTTTTGTATGCCATTCTCTCTGCAAAAACGCAGAAAGTCTTGGGAGATGTATTCTCCTCCTCTATCTGTTCTGAGCACTTTGATATAATGCCCACACTGCTTCTCAACAAGAGTTTTGAAGTGGTGGAATTTCTCAAACACTTCACTCTTCTGCTTCAGCATATACACCCATGTCTTTCTGGTGTAATCATCAATGAAAGTTAAAACATATCTATTTCTGGCAAATGATGGTATTTGCATCGGTCCACACACATCAGATTGAACAATTTCCAAGGGTGCTTTTGCCCCTATACTCTTTCCTGCTGGAAAGCTTTCTTTGTGCTGTTTGCCCAAGATGCAGCCTTCACAAAGGCTGTCCGTTTTTTCAATCAAAGACAATCCCTTTACCATTCCCTTTCTGTGCAACAGATTTAGGCCTCCGAAATTTAGATGTCCAAATCTCAAGTGCCACAACCAATTCTCATCTTTCACTTGTTCCTGAAAAACTTCTTGTGTTACAGCTGCAATAGTTCTTCCTTCTTTCAAATCTGCCCTGAGTTTGAGAGGAAACATTCTATTGCTGGTCATCTGCACCTGTACAATGATCTTCTTACTTGGAGGTATATCTCTGATTATACACGTATCATCTTTGAAGAACACGTTGTAACCTTTATCAATGAGCTGTCCAATGCTCAAAAGATTACATTTCAGACAAGGTACATAGTATACCTCTGGCACACTCATCTCTTCTCCATTTCTTGCTCGGATACTGACTCTGCCTAAACCCTTGACATATATCTTACTATCAGTCCCTATTGTTACCTCAGATTTCACATCTTCATCGAGATTGGAAAACATTGCAATATTTCCAGTCATGCGATTACTACAACCTGAGTCTAAGAACCAAAAATCTTCTTGTTTGTCTTGTGCAATGTTACATGTTAACAGCACATTCTTTGGATTCTTATTTTCTTCATTTGCAAAATTAGCATTCTGCCTACTATTCATGTCATTTTGTTTTTCCTACATTCATTGGCGTAGTGCCCATATTTCTTACAATAATGACATTGACTTGGGATTCGTCATACCTTTGTCCATGAGCTTGCTGTTTGCTTGAACCTTCATCTTGGTTCTGATTGCAGCTCCTTCCGCTTGTGCTTGCAGGATAATATCTGCCTCTATTTTGGCTTCTTCCACGACCTCTGTTATTTACTCTGCCTCGACCTTTTCTTTGGCTGAAAGACATCTGAGTCTTGAATGCTCGCTCAAAAGAAGAATCTGTTCCTCTACTCAGTCTATGTTCATGAGACATAAGAGGAGAACTCAGTTCATCTACCGTGAACTGTGAGAGATCTTTTGTTTCTTCTATTGCTACCACAACAACTTCAAACGTTGAGGGTAAACATCTCAAGATCTTCTCTACGATCCTTCTTTCTTCAAGAATTTCACCATGAGATCTTATCTGGGTTATCAACCCAATAACCTTAGTGAAGAATGAATCTATTGTATCAGATTCCTTCATGCTCAGGGTTTCAAAGTCTCTCCTCAACATCTGCAACTTTGCAGTTTTCACCTTCTCCATGCCTTGATAGGTAGTTTTGAGAATATCCCATGCCTCTTTGGATTTTGTTGCTGCTGCAATCCGTGGAAGAACACTTTCATGTACTGATTGGAAGAGGAAAAAGAGGGCATTGGCATCCTTCTTTCTGTCACTCTTCAACTGGTCTCTTTTTGCTACTATCAAAACAGTCAATGTTGTTACATCTGTAGGTTCAGCATAGTCAGTTTCAACCAGCTTCCATATTCCTTGAGAAGCAAACAATGCTTTCATTGTTATGGACCAATAACTGTGATTTTTCCCATTAAACTGTGGCAGTTGGGAATTTGTCAAACCTGTTCCAGCATCTGCCATCTTAACTCTATATAGGTAAAGAAGAGATACTGACTGTATAATTAAAAATAAGCAAAAAAAACTTTCTTTGCTCGAAAAAATCGGCTCAATAAGCTTCTTGCAGCTCCTACGGTGAGAAACAAACTCTGTTTTTAACTGACTGAGTGCCTAGACCTCCTCTGATACCATGTTAGAATTTTTTGTAAATTCCATAACAGATAGACAAAAAAAATGCTCTGTTTTTAGCTCAGAAAAAACAGAAAATCGCGTGCTAGAAATGGTGTTTCAACAAAGCAGTTTGGTGTTGCAGCAACGTAGTTTGGTGTTGCAGTAACACTGTTAGAATTTCTGATAATTCAAAAACAAAACTGATAATTGCATAGCGGAAATAATAATAAAAACGTTTGCGGAATACGGTGTTACAGTAACGCGAAACTGGTGTAACAGCGACGCAGTTTCGTCAGTTGCTGTTCTTGGTGTTGCAGCAACGTAATTTCGTTAGTTGCTGATCTTGGTGTTGTAGCAACGCGTTTTGACGTCAAGTCACTTTTTGACTTACGGTGTAACAACAACGTGCAACGATTGATGCTTGGTGTAACAGCAACGTGCAACGGTTGACGTCAAGTCACTTTTAGACTTACGGTGTAACAACAATGTGTTTTGACGCTTGGTGTAACAGCAACGCAAAATTAACTTGTATTCATAAACAGTAAACAAGCTGATACAAATTCGTCTTCCTCTTGACAGAGGGATAACAACAGGAACACTTCTGTTCCAGAAACCAATTTTCTTTATCTCAGAAAATTGCAGGATCAGCAGTGCTGTGCGTTTATAGAAGAGACTCTCTATTGTTCTTCTAACCTTTTCTCTTTAAAAACAAAATTGTTGTTCATTACATTTATAGGAAAAAACATATCTGAGTTTAAACATTAAAATAATCAAAATATCTTCTAACCCTTATCTGCGTATTGAATGCAGCATGCGGTGATGTCTTTCTCAAGAAATCAAGTCGGCGGTTGCAGGGGAATTCAATTCTGAGAATTTAATGCACATTAATGTGCAAAATATCAGGAGCGACTTTGCAACATCGAACAACCTGAAATATCTACAGAAGATCAGATTTTTGTCTAGCTGTTTTGTGTTGCAGTTGGAATTAAATTCCAACAAGTAGATGACTGTGCAGTAGGGATAAAGAGTGTGGAAGGTTGAAGATGAGTGCAACATAGGGATGGTGTAGTAGGTAGAGAAAGGCATAGATAGATGTCGCACAAGAGGATGATAGTGGTGCTCGAGGATGGAAGGCACATGTAGGTGAATATTGGCAGTGATAACTTTGCAAAGGGTGGAGCCGACCAAGGAAATCATGGTGAGTAGGAAGATGGAGATATTTTGTAAAAAGAGGAGAAAGGGCAGAGTGGAGCTGACTAGTACGAAAAATATTTTGAATGATTGAGGATATGCATTGGACAACTCAGAAGGAAAGAGAAAATACCCTAACAGCTTTCTGGACAACCGTAGTTATCAGGTGAGAGGCCAAGAGGGTTCAAGAGGTTTCTAGATGGGGATAACTAGGGTTGGTTGTTTGTGGTGGGATGTTGGATGCTGGTTGTTGGAAATTGAGTGTTGGACATGCATAAAGATTAGAGACCAAGCTTGAGAGTCATTGTTTGATGTTTGTGTCTGATTTATTATGAGTCTTAAGTATATGTTTGAGTTTGCTGCTGCTAGGCGACCTCATTTGTAATGAACATGTTTACTTTTATATGATTTTGACCATTATGGACTAGGTTCATGGTTTGTTTCATGTTGGTGTATAGTGTTGTTATAGAGTGGAAGTGAGTCTATTTGTTTAATGAATGTAATCCTAGGCATAACACCTCTTTAACAAGGAGAATATAATCGAGTGGCCGGATGTGTTGTTTAGTCTCTTTTGTGCATTTACTAATATAATCGAGTGGCCCGATGTGTTGTTTAGTCTCTTTTGTGCATTTACCTAAATGTTATAGGAGTTGTCTATAATGCGACTTTTTGGAGATTCCGGTGACGGAATCCGGCGGAAGAAATGAGGTTAAATCTTGATTTTTAGCTGTTAAAATGGTTTTTGAACTGCATATTTGGATTCACCGACCTGAAAAACCCCTGGGAGCCATGGATTGTGCAGAAACTAGGTATCAAACTTGGGATTCCAATGAATTCCTGCCGGATTTTGACCGGATAAAACCGCCGGAAAGACTTTCAAAAAGTCGCGTTATAGACTACTGCAATGTTATATGTTGTTTAATGCATTAGTTCTTTGTATAACATACAATATTCTAAATGTTTATGATGCAATGGTTGTTATCTGGGATGTTATTATGCCATGGCATGGAAATACCATTTTGTATTTTGTATTTTTACGAATGTGTGTGTGATGGGTAGAATAGCTATTGGAGGGTTGAAATAAAAACTAATGTTGCTTGTCGGTAGTAGATTAGTTGGGGTCTGGAATCGATTTCGTCTTTAGTGATTGATGTCGTCTATTTGTAAGATGATTAATCAGGGTTTGGGGTTGAGTTAACTCTTAATGACTGAAGTTGTCACCTGTGGTCATCCGTCGCACGTGCTTGTCTCACGCTCTTGTGTTGTTTGATGGGACGAAAGACTTAACACCCTACGTGATGTGCGGTAATACCTCGACACTGAAGCATGTGTTAGTTGGAGGTACTGCGTCGTAAGTCATAGGGCAGTGTTTTTCAGATTGCGAAATCCTGGTTCACAGTCACCCATTAACGTCTTCAGTGAGACTTCACTCCCTTCCTAGATATTTGTTGGACACTGCATCAGAAATCTCAAGTTAATCATAATCGCGCGCATCAATATTGATCTTACAAATCATTGTTGCAATTTAAAACCGAAAGCACTCTTACAAAGATATCGTGTAACTATTCAGAGATTAGATCTGTCTTTTCTGCTCAATGTTATTGTAACTTGAATAAACAAAACAATCGGCAAGTAAAATTGCTGTTATATTTGGTCGGATGACCTACAAATTGTTTCTGCATCGTCGGTGACATCCGCCTTGGATAAATTATTTGAACATGGGTTTAATACGTTGATGTGACTCGTCATGTACGTTACTTTTGTGAACTCAAAATATAGGAAGAAGACACAGTTACCAGTTAAACATAAACGTGGATCCGCAGCCTCACGGATCTGTACGCCACCTTGCTTCTCTCTTGCGGTCTTAGGTGGTGTTGTCGACAACGACTAGACATGGATAGATCACGGTGATGAATAATTTTCGACAGCTTTCCCAGAGTGGATTGAATTGTTATGCAGTAAATCCCACACCCATTTAATTGCAGTACACCTTTTATTAGAATATCTTCTATCGATTCCATTGTGATCATAGAGACTTTGAAGGCGTACGTTCATGTCTCACTGGAGAAGTTGATGCTGCGTTTGCGGTCGAAAATTTTAAAAAGAGAAAATTACTTTGTTATATTTTGCTCTCATCATCGTAAACATAAACGTTGTTCTGTCCCCAAATGGAAATTAAGCATCTCAATGTTCATGTTCTCGATATTATAGTTGTCTCAATGTTCACGATCATAAACATGTGAGTGCATCCCGCATAGGAATTCGTGATCCCAATGTTGTTGTTCTCCCTATAATATTGATTTCAATGCAGTACGCCGTTTTGAATTCTTTTTAATTACTTACAACAAGGTTAAAGAGAGGACAAAAGATATTCCATAAGAAAGTTTATGTTATAAAATCTAAAAAAAATAGACATATTTTCCATCCAACTCATAGGAAATTTAATTCTCCTAAAATTTTTAAATATAGATAATAAAGATATGAGAAA
>APFE030767795.1:0-27196 GCA_000404065.3 Pinus taeda | reverse complement strand
AAAAAAACAAATTGAGTTTTATTAATGGAGTAAAAAGTTCAGTTTACATTGCTTTGCATATTCCAAAAATGTGTCCAACATAGAGAAGAAACATCAATAGTCTAGAAAGAGTCCAAAAAGAGAGAAAAGTGCCATATACAATAGAGACATATATCTACCATGGAAAATAGTCCGTAAAATATAATTGAGAAACATAGTCATGTTCATAATCAGAACTAGACATCAGAAACAAAAAGCTATCAAAAAGGGAAAGTGTACACCCATTCTGGGAGTGTTATACGACCATTTTCCAAAACATTCCCCTGAGAGAGTTTAGTGTAAAATATCTATCCATCTGTGTCCCTTATGCCCAATTTTGATAATGAGTTAGCAACCATGTTGAATTCGCGGAAGACATGTTGTATATGGAAGTTCTGGGATGTATGAGTGAGAGAGAGGGTGTGTTCCTTCCAGTTTCGAAGTAGGGGAAGATCAAAGTGTGATGTGCCAGAAATGCCCTCAATGATGCTTTTAGAATCACCGTATATATGCATATGGCGTACCTATTTGCGAATAGTGAACCAGAGAAGACCCCATATGGCCACCAGTTCAGCCTTAGTGTTGGTACCCAAACCACCATTCCAATGTAACCTGTAAGCCAAGTCTCTGTCCATCAGAAGAACCGTACCGCATCTACATTTTTGTTCTTGTGTCATGCCATCAAAAAATCTAGCAGACCATATAATCGAAGGGAAAATGTTTCGAGCTGTAAAATCTTTGGATTTGGTAGGCGCAGTTTCATGTGCTCAAGTCATCCCATAATTTTTCCAACAATACATAAAACTTTATGTAACTTACCCCTAAAGATGACATGATTTTGAGTTTCCATATTTCCCAGAGGACAAACGATGGAACAAATACCTATAAACTGCCACACTCCACGCCCCACTTAAGGCAAAGTTCAAAAGAAGTAACGTGAGTAACAACAATACCAAGAGAGGAAATGTGTAGGACCAAACCTGCATAGAAAAAGTGCAAGTAAACAAAGTATATTCAACATATTCCCGATCAAAACCACATAATGGACATATGCTCGCACCCAGGAAACCTCTCTTGCACAAGTTGTCCCAGGGGAGGAACTTATTCTTCCAAGTCAACCAAAAAAAAGACATATTATTTTGAGGGGGACCTTCAGTCTCTAGATAGAAAGAAACTAGTTTGTTGTCAAAGTTCCCAACATTATTGTAAGATGTAATGATATGTATCAATCACTACCTAGAGCCCTTATGGATAATGCCACCTCAGATGACTTTGTCGCGTGACAGATTCCTACATAATCCTGCGTCTCTGAGAACTTGAATGTAGAGGTTCCATTCAATAGCCATATGAACATGCAGACCAACCTGTGTGCCTCCATCTAGATTGGCATACAATGTTCCCAACCTCTGATTACTTGGTCTAAATAGAAAAGACCCCTACATTGAAGTATGTTGAGTGTCTGCTGATAGGATATTTGTTGCACTAACTCTAGAAATCCTATGATGGCCTATTAACATTAAGTTTCCCATGTCGAACGTCCATTTCACCCTCTGGAAGAACCAGGACTTGATCTTTTGAAAGCTAGACCATATGTAAGATCCTTATTTGATACCAATCTCCTGCATCACAAACTAGTAAGTAATGTGTTATTTCCTTAGGTATTTAGCAGCAATGATTTTTCCCCAAATACCCCCACGATAAATTGCACGCCATAAAGAATTCAAAAGTAATGAAACTCCAAAAACTTGGGTATCCAAAATCCCCCATCCATCAACAATTTTTGGCATAGAAATGGACTCCGAGGCTACCAGATGAAATTTATGTGTAGATCTCGTGCCCGACCATAAGAAACAAGCGAGGCGAGATAGAATCAAGTTACGAATATGAGCCGGGAGGGAAAATAAATGTGACCAATATGTCGTCATATACTGTAGAACTGATTGTATCAATGTGAAACAACCACTAAGAAAGAGACAGTGAAACGGCCAACTTTTTAGTTTCTTGTCAAATTTTGAAAGGAGCTAAGCCCAATCATCAAATCTATAGCAAGATTCTAAAGCCATGGTAGGTAAAACCTTCTTGTAAATGTGTCATATTCACACCAAATTGGTCTATAATGTATCTGATGTTGGAGTCATTGCCACAGGAAAAATATAGACAGGATTTGGGGTCATTTATAAATAGGTCGGAAGAAGCCCCCATCCTCTAGAAAATGTGAAATAGAGTCTTCCATTGCTCCCTCTTGATAAAACCAAACGATAAATTATCATCCACGAAGAAGAAGTGTGTGATGCTTACTTGTGGAGCTATCCGTAGACCCTAAAATTTGTCTAATCTCTGTGCAACATTGATCTTTGTGTTGAAACCATCCATGACCAATAAAAAGAGTAAGGGGGATAATGACCACCCCTTTCATAGCCCTTTGTGTGCTCTGAAAAAATTTGTGGGGTAACCATTAATCAGGATGGCAAGCCAAATATTGGTCACACATGCCATGATCCACTTGACATTTCCATATTCCAAACCAATCTTAATGAGTATGAGTCGAAGCAATCTATAGTCTACACAATCATAAGCCCTCTGCAAATCATTTTTCATGACAAATGCCTCCTCCTTCTTGGTATGAATGGAGTGAACACATTCTTGTGTGATGGCGATGGCATCATGTAAGGATCTACCTGTAAGAAATCCAAATTGTTCGTTTGATATGTGGACCAAAAGAACTCCTTTAATCCGCTTAGTGATGACCTTGGAGATGATCTTGTACACAATATTACACAAAGAAATAGGTTTGAACTCTGAAAATGAAACAGGGGTGGAAACCTTGGGAATCAAGGCAATGAAAGCAGACTTGATGGAGCCAAAGATGCTCCTCCTGATCTGTGATTCATCAACCATATCTCGGAGAGTCCCTCCCATCAAATCGAAAAAGTGTAGGAACAATTCAACAGTCCATCCATTGGGACTAGGGCATTTGTCCTAGGCAAAATAGCTGAGTACTGAGTGAATTTCCTCCAAAGAAATATGGTGATTTAGATTTGCATTCGCTTCCTGATCGAACATCACAGGCACTCCTCCACAACCCACAAAAGATCTTCCATATTCACACCACCCCTCTCCTTAAAGAGTGCCCCCAAAAAAATTATAGCTTCCCTTCGAATATCTGCATCTGAGCATTTGAGTGATCCATCTGTGCCCCTGATATTCAATATAACATTAGAGTTCCTCCTCTGATTTTCAAACTTGTGAAAAAAATTTAGTGTTTCAGTCACCCGCCTGTATCCATGTGGCCCAACTCTTTAGCTGCCAAGTGTCTTCCTGAAATTTCAAGATTTGTTTACGCCTCTGTTCCATAGCTTTGATGAAGTCAAGTTCCATCTGAGAGGGTCGATCCTCCACGAGACAAGAACTAAAGGCACAAATCTCCTCTATCAAACAACATTCCACACCTCTTTAACCAATATGTTGAACTTCTCGTCCTCAAGCTAGGTATGATTGAACTTGAAAGGAATACCCTTCTAAAATGTTCCATCCTCCATCAAAGCAGAATGGGACATTGATAAAAAATGAATAATTTCACCACCACCAATCACATATTACCCAGGATTTCTAGAAGGCTCTGGTGTACTAGAAAATGATCCAATCTCTTGTCGATATAGTCCTCCTTTCTTCTACCATTATTCCAAGTGGGCCGGAGGGGAGAAGGGCATACATTAATCAAATAGTTGTCCTCAAAAAGTCTAGCTAGTTGTTCCAAAAAGGGGTCCCTTGGTCTCGTGGACCCCCAAAATTAATCTCTAGACAACGTCAAGTTGAAATCCCTTGCAATGATCAATGAAGGGCTATCATAAATGTTTGGGTTCCTGACCTGATCCCAAAAAGAGTGTTTTTTGGCAAAAGGAGCATAAATGTTCCATATGTGAAGCTTCTCACAAGATTCCCTGAGATGTCGAGAGAGAAAACTACCAACAAAGAATTTGTAGGCCTTGAAATGTCCCTAGGAAGGATCCCATAAAGTAATTAGACCACAGGATAAACCACAGGAGTCGACGACCACCATATACAAGTGTGGAAAAATAAGATTGAAGTACACCAGAGATTTGGCAGAATCAACCATGGTTTCTTGGATGAGAACAACAAAAGGTCGAAAGGAAAATAGGAGGTGGTGTAACGATAGTCTTTTAGCAACATCCTCCATGTTGTGAAAATTGAGGGAGAGGATGGTCATGATGGGCTAGTAGCAAGGGGCATACGATCTCTAAGGCTCCCAAAACAGGATGAATCAAGAATCGGGATATCACGCAGATCCCCAAAATCCAAATTTATGTGCAAACCCTGTGATTGCCCACGAAATGTCGGCAACCGTTGCTAGCCTTATGTCGGGTGGTGATAATCTTAGCAGAGGATGGGATGATGATAGGGAAAGAGGCACCACCAATTCCTTTGTCAATGGTAAGAGCAAAGACATCCATGGCCGGGTTAAGAAAGATAAATTCCATATCACTTTCCACATAATTGCGCGGAGAGGGGGGAGAAATTGAAACAAGAGGGGAGGAAGAGCCATCATGTGGGAGGGAAGAAGTCAAAGGCCCCGACCTACTGGGACATGAAGAAGGTCCAGGGAAAGCAGTATGAGGTGGACTAGGCATATCCATGTTATCACTCGAAGGAGGAGGCAAAGGAAGTTCATGGGGCGGACGAGTCGTGTGGATGGAGAGATCCTAGAAATTCGTAATACGAAGGAAAGGATGGGATTTAGGTTCAATATGAACATAACGAGAGGAGTGAGGAGATTGAGATGGAATAGATAAATAATTATGTACACAATGAGATGGGCCATCCGAAATAGTGAAAGTACTTGGATCCGAAGTCAACACTGGCATAGAAGCACCACAATCCTGTCCATTATTATGTCAGTCCTGCCGAGAAGAACCAACAGTAAGTTGGAGTTGCAGGCATCCGTCAAGGAGGTGGCCAGTATGGTGGCACATAAAACATCTAAACGGATGCCCCAATTTTCAATACACTGAACAATGTGCAGGGGACCCCATTCCAAAATAATGTCTTCCAAGCAAGCCACTTGCATAATCCACCTTGACGAGGATCCAAGCCATCCTCTTATCACAAGCCCCCAAAACCTTAGCATCCATATAGACAAACTTACCCACTAAATTTCTGATCTCCTCCAAAATTTCAACGGCAAGACAGGAAGTTTAACCTAGGTGTATCTGTTAAGAGGAGTGTTGGTGAGCGGGCTAAAGCCCACATACCATTTGCATAGTTGCAAAAAACTATGGCAATGCACCCATGGAGTCTTTAAAGTTTTCTGGACATCTGCTTGATGTAGGAAATGGAAGTTGTACCACTGATTCATTAAATGAATGACTTTCGGGGTATAACCCAATAATGGTTTCCACTGAGCCAAAACCCAACCCTCCATATCCATGTTTTGAGAGCCAACGAAATACCATCAACCCACTAACGCCCTGTTCGAGAGGCTCTGAACTCGATCGCAAAGGACATCATGTCTGAAACTTAGCATTTTGGGTTCAACAACACTACGAACATTTTTGTACCTCCTCCTTCGACGTGTCGGTCTATTTCTGAAGCCCCATCTTATGACAACATATCATTTGCATGCACATGCAAATATCATGGGGGCGCATGCATAGGGTCAACACCAACCACATGTGCATCGTCCAACTCAGATATCAGAGGGCTAATATTGCTATCCCAGGACTGCTCCATCTCTAATGTGTCTCGTAGAAAGGTCTCTTGAGCAGAAATGTCCACATCTAATGATGCCAAGTAATCTTCCATCCACCCCCAGAGCGTGTCAAACTAGAATGCGTCTCCACGTTAAAACCAACCCCACCTACCACAATCTGGGGTAGAGAAAAAGATCGCCCATGACGATGTGTATCATAAAGGCCCATAATAAAAAAGTCTAAAACTGTAGATATTGAGGAAATAATATTACCATCCCCATGCGAGGGAAGAAACACCTGAGGATACCAGAGGGAGTGTATCCACGTAACACAGAAACGAGAGAATAAAAAACCCACGGTGAGATGCTAGGTCACAATGTGCAGTCAAAGAGGAAGGATTAAATGTAGGGAGGCATAAAAGGAAATATATTCCACTAGAATAGGTAATGGGGCCCACAAAACTTCCAATACCATCAATCTTCCCCAGACGTGAATCACAGAGAATGTCAACCACCCCCCAGAAAAGTAAATTTCACACGAAAACAACTGCAAAATGGAGAACGAAAAAAACTGGTCGGAAGTGGTAACCCCAGTGCCAACCAACAAGGACCCAGCACCACCCGAGTGGGGAGAAGAGGTCCCAAACAATAATTATTCGTAACAACAACATCACTAATAACTAGTAATCCTCCACCACAAGTTGCATAATCTGAAACTAATATCCTTGAATGGAGGTGATATGCTGAAAGAGTCCTTCCATTTACGACAGGGGCATGGAAGTCAAAATTATCCTTTTTTTTCTATATTAGTAGATGAGTCCCCACCAAATAACCTCTCGAGAGCGTCACTCCAGCCTTGCATTTGTATACAGAAGGGGGGAGTGCAAGGAAAAGAATACCAAAAGGGAGTCCCTATGGGTGATGAGCCAGACTCGATTTAGTATGTAGATGCGAGGAGCTGAAGTGTTCAAACTAGATGCGTGTTATGATGAAAAAGGCACATATGAACAATATAAATATGTGCAACACCTACATGAATTGAGAATTAAACATTATAGTACGCAGAGTTCAAGATATGTCAACCCTATGGTGATCTCCAAACATGTAAAATATCGGAAACAAATGGTACCACCCGAGTCTCAATCCTACCCAAACAATAGGGAACACCACACGAACAATGAAAATATCCACCAAGTTAACATGGAAAACCACTGAAAGCCCATGAAGGTAGACTGGACAAAGACATACGACAATAATGACAACTGAAGAAACCCCTCAGGAACCATCAAATGAAGATTGACCACAACGAAATGGTTAGAGAAAAATTTACCAGTAGACCCCAGAGAAACATGCATATAAGGATAGCAGAGGAAAATAAATGGAATGAAGAGATACCCATTAGATATAAAGTGCACTTATGCAGTGCCATGACATATGACGATAGGGACGTCCAAACACGTATTCGAGACCAACAAATAGGAAATGTGTAACCGCAACCACAAATAAAAATAAAGTAAGAATAAGAGAAACAAAGCACCGGTATTAATGAAAGACACCAAATATTTGAAGCATGTCCATCGGTAGAAGTTGCAAAGAGAGATGTTGATGAGCCACCATATCCTCCACTCCACCACTCCCTCCACTCCCACTTTCCTCATGTCCCTATCAGTCAAACTAGTATTAATATTTTATATTTAGTTTGCTAATTCAAAAAAACTATTGTGTGAATTATGCATAAACTATTTTGTGAATTGACGCCAAAGGATTTGCATAATTGCTTAACTTTTGAATATTAGGATGTTATTTTAAAATTAGGTTTAGGTTTTTTAATGTTAGATTTAATATTTAGGTTCAATAATATTAAATTTAGGTTTAGGTTTAACAATATTAGGTTAAGGTTTAGGTTTAGGTTTAATAATTTTATGTTAAGGTTTAGATTTAATAATTTTAGGTTTAGGTTTAATAATATTATAAAAATATTATTTTAAGTTTATAATGATATTAGGTTAGTATAATAATATTGTTATCTTTAGCTTTGTATTTATTGTAATAAGTGTCTTCTCAATATCTATTATTCAATCACCAAATACTCTAATGCATATAATTATCCGCAAGACTTTTATTAGTTAATAATATGATTATTGTAATTAAGTAATTATTAATAATAATATTTTAATACATTTAGAAAAGCCTACATTATTACCTTTATGATAATCATTTACTGTCTTTCCTTGGTTTAGATTTGGTTGAAAACTATATTTCAACAAATAATACAATTTAAACAATCACAGAAAGGTGAAAATAGAAAATCAGTCACAACTAGAGTAGGACACATTGAAATCTTCACATCACTATAGCATGACAAACAATCAAATTTATGTGGCCTAGTTTTAAGACATTAAGTGTAATCTAATTCTTATTAGTCCTTGCCTTCGGCACTGCAGGGACTCTAGTGATCAGTAGAGCGTTGACTGATCATTAATCGCTTTTTTGACCAAATTTTTTTTAGCTATACCAAAATTTATCTAAACTTTCTAATTGCAATTTCGGTTCACCAATTTTTTACCCAAAGTTTTCATTTCAACCTCTTATTGGAGCCTTCACGTGTCCCGAGGCTACATTCCATGTTCAACAAACTTTCAAACAAAGTTTTTTGAAACTCATATGGGGTTTTAATTTTTTTTTATCAAAGTTAAAACAATTCAATGTCCAACAATTCAATGCGGTGTTTTTTAATTTTTATGCAAAGTTTTGAAACTAGTTTTAGACTGCCGCATGCCAAGCTCACACTTCTCCCCAAGCCAACTCTTGTCCACATGTCAACAACTCTCCTCCACATGTCCTACAACTTTACCCTTTAATCACTACTATTCACATCTATTCAATGTACATATTATATAATTAGATCTTCTATAAACATTTGATCTTCTTTCTTCCGCGGTTTACCTCCATGTTGTTGGTTTGTTCGTGCAACACTTGTTTGCTTGTTTGTGCATACCAAACAAGCTCGATGAAGGGTGAAGCAATTGTGTTCCTTTATACCATGCATCGCACTGATGCGCCTTCCTTCTATTCTAGTGACAGCCTTGCTTCCTTGCTTCTCGTACTCCGTTAGGACGATAGATGTTCTGGTTCCATTGATGCACCTTTCTTCTGTTCTAGTGATAGCCTTGCTTGCTTGCTTCTCGTACTCCGTTAGGACGATATACGTTCTGGTTCCAAGTTGCAGATGATAGATGTTCTGGTTCCAAGTTGCAAAAAGATGTTCTGGTTCCAAGCTGCAAAAAAGAGGTAGATTCACAGAAATAGAGCCGAAGCGGTATGTACTGTTCCATAGAGTGTGGAGGACTCTTCTATTTAGTTATTTCTTCTTTCCACTTGCAAAATCAAATAAAAAATGAATCCAATTCAAAAAATGAATCTAAGTGAATGAATGCATTCCGACAGGAATAGTGTTATTGTGCACATATTTAATTCTATTCTATGCTTTAAACTAATTAAATGTTAATTCTATTCTATGCTTTAAACTAATTAAATGTTAATTCTATTCTATGCTTTAAACTAATTCAATGTTAATTCAATTGTAGATAATTAAATTGAATGTTAATTCAATTGCAGATAACATTTAATTCCCAACAGTGGAGAAATCTTCTATTTCTTCTTTCCACCCGTTATTTCAATTGCAGATAATTAAATTGAATGTTAATTCAATTGCAGATACCATTCAATTCCAGAGAATGGAGCAACCTTCTATTTCTTCTTTCCACCTACAAATAATGGAGTAATCTTCTATTTCTTCCTTCTACTTGCAAAGTCAAATCAACAAATGCATCCAAGTAAATGAATGAATTCCAGAAAAATAGTGCTATTGTGCACACAATTAATTATATTCTATGCTTGAAAATAACTGAATGTTAATTCAATTGCAGATAGTGGGTAGAGAATCAACTAACCTGCAATGGAATTGGAGGACCAAAAAGGTTCTAGTCTGGGCATTTGGTTGCAAGAGCTAGTTAATGTATCATTATCTAAATGATATGCAATTCTAATGTAAAGAAAAAACAAGGAAGCAACCTACAACATATGCATTTTTTTTGCAACTGTTGGCATCTTTGAACATATTTTTTAGCCCTAATGCAAAGGCAAAAGCAGAGTCACTACTGAGAATAATTATGCATTGTAGATTTTAAAGGAGATCTATAATTGTTATAATTGCAGGAAACTCTCCTAGGAGGGGCAATTTTCTTTTAAAATTATATATGGGCATGCCATAATTTCAACCAAAACATCAAAAAACAAGAACCAAAAGAAACCTGAACCAAAAGGCATGCCAATATTAAAAAAATGAGTGATTTGGAACTGATTTTTACCAAAATAACATACACATTTAAATTGTTGAGTTTATTTTCTTGGGAAAGGTTTACGGCTTACCTAATGTCACTCGCTCCATGTACATTAGTATGGCTCATACTTCTTGCAATCATTGTTAGAGGTAGAGGTAGTGATTGCCACTCATTTTCTAGTCTTCAACATGTTGGATTATACAATAGAGTCATTCAGATACTGTTCCATGGTTGTGTTTGCACGTACCCACCACAATGCAACAACAATTCGTCTCACTCTAGGTTCCAATCTAAGCTCAGACTCCATCCATCCTAGAAACAAGGCGACATACCACTTCAATAACAAACGACAAGCAGTTAGTCAAACCATAACCCATCCTTTCTCGACGTACATATACAGTAATGAATTCCTCTAGGATGGCGTACATATACAATAATGAATTCCTCTAACGTTGGGTCTTCTCATAGTAATAGCCACTATTACCACTGTGTCTATTGGAGACGTAGAATGGACAAGTGCATGTTGGGTTATGGCATAATAAACAGGTGGCACAATTATGAGCCCACAGTAGACAAGTGGTAATTTATATTTAATTAAAAGATTAATAGTCACTGGATGACTTTGTCATTTTAGTTATGATAGCACATACATCCTTCCATGTATATGTGAAATATATGCATGATTTACAGGTGTTTTTTGTTGGATATGTTCAAGAGTTTATCGCTAAGTTGTTGGCAGCATGGTGTTAGTTTTTTTTCACTGAATATTGTCGTTGGACAAGCATTTTCATTAGCAAAATTTTCCATCTTTAAGTTCTTTTGTGGAGTTTCTCTGACACCCCTTACTGGATTAAGAATATGCCTTTGGATCAGAAAATAGTTAGGTTGCGGTGCTTGGAACCGCTTTTCCATTTTTAGCTCATAACCACTGCCATATTGGCGTATTCCTACGACGCTGGAGTCTGTGATTTGTGATATTCCTGCGAGGTTGTAGTTTGTGATTTTTAGCAGATGCTAATTTGACATTAGTTGGGCAAAGTTGTAATTCAGGGCTCTACGTGTAACCAAGTTTAATTAATATTTTTTGCCAGTTTAGTCAGCAACTTTTATCGCTTAAAATATTTCCAGAAATTTCAGAAATTGTTTCAGCTGCTTTGTCAACCAAATAATTTTTGCCTGTTTACTCAACAACAATAAAATTCGGTCTACCAGTTTAAATGACAAAACAAACGATCAACACGCACTTCAGCCAATCAAATTAAATGAGGATGAAGACCGGATCTTTGCAAGTCTACGTCCATCACTCTCAGATTGAATCAACCTCGTGATGAACACAGAAAGAAGTAATATTTCATGTGATTGCTTTGATCAACAATTTCAATAAGGCCAAATGCATTCTCCTACGCGTATTTCCAAGAAAAATGAAGTATTTGTGTCTTTTACCCTGTAATAAATCCTATTCGCTAAAGGACAATTCCTTTAAGTTACCGCCATGCAGGTGATCAAAATTGTCATTGTTGGAGTTTGTAGACTAAGGCAACCATATTTAGTGCTCTTTAAAGATATTTTTCTCCTTTTCTTTTGTCTAGTCCACACAGACTCATATTTAGCACACTTTAAAGAGTAAATCATTTTTCTTTTGTCCAGTCCACACAAACTCGACTTTAAAGAATTTTTTACATACAACACTGACAACTATGGATTGACAGTTTAAACTAGGGTGAAACTTTGTTTCTTGGTTGCAGTAGGGTTTCTGGCCGAAAAATGAGGTTTTGGGAGAATTTTTTTAGATTCGAGTTAAACAAAAAAGAAATTGCTTTAAAATTTGACATAATGCCGAAATTAAAGAAGAATGTGCACATAATTGAGTGCTTCTTTGCAACTCTTTTGTCACTTTTCTGTCAAATTTGTAAATGCATGTTCAAAAGATCAACATGTCTCGAAGAAACGCTGAGGCAATCTGTACACAAGTTTTTTTAAAGCAAAGAGGAGAAATGGACATTCCTTTGTGTATACAATCTACTCATGTAGGTGTTAAAGGTACAGTTGAGTTGATTCTGCTATTAATCTACATTCATATTTAAATTCATTTAGCCACATTCATGTTTAAATTAGTTTGTTAACTCATTTAGATAATTAGACATTTAGGATTGAATTTGTGTCTTGAAATTGCATATGATTGAATTTGTGTGTCCTGAAATTGCACAACCCTCAATTTATCATTGAATTTGGGTGTTTCTCATAGCCCTCAATTTATCATTGAATTTGGGTGTTTCTTGAAATTGCACGCTAATAGGGACTACAAAAATGCCAGTTTCCCTTGTTACAGGTGGATTCCAACATTAAGTTTCCTGCATTAAGTTATATATGTTCTTTACTTTATTTCCAAAAAAATAAATGATAGTAAAACAAAGTTGATATTGTATCTCCTGTTATATTATTGAATTTAGTTGAATATATATATTAGTGTTAATATATTTATTTTAAAATCTTAATATTATTATATTAAAATATCAAATTTTTAAATTTAGTTAGTTTTATTATGGTTAATTTAAAATTAAATCATTATTAAAATATAATTATCATATTGATATTAATCAAAATCCGATTTAATTTATAGACGAAATAGCCTTTTTCATGACTATTTTTATGGCTAATTTCAATTAAAATCTGATACTTCAAAACTTGAGTTTAAAGTATTTAAAATGCAAAATTTTAGTACTTGAGTTTAAATTGTTTAATGCATAATTCGAGTGCCCCTGGGTTTTTCACAGCGTTGAATCCATTTATGCATTCAAAATTGTATTTTTATAACAAAAAATCTTGAAATTATATTGCTAGATTTTGGTGAATTACGGTGAAAAAGGCTATTTCGTATATAAGTTAGACTACGCCTTAATAAAAATACATAACATTTATAACGTTGATGATGTTATATTAATAAAATGAATACATTATTAATAATTTTAATATAATAATTAAATATAATTTAATTAATTGAAATATCACTTTAATAACATAAATAATTTAATTAAACATTAATTTAATAGTTAGTTATTCATGCAATATTTATTAAACATTTAATATTAATACATTATTAATAAATATTATGAATCCATATATATATTAATATATATATATATTAATTATATATATTATATATTATATATATAGTTACTACTAATATTAATGACCATATTAACATATATTAATTTACTATTATATATCCTCTTAACTAAATTAATATATACATTAACAATATGTTTATTGAGTGAATCCATGAAGATAAGTCATACTTTTGTGGTGTTGAAAATTTCCAAATTTTATTGTTTTATCGAATTGAAGTCCTCAAAATACATATAAGCTTTGTGAATTTTAATTTGGAGTAAAAAGGCAATTTGCGGAGAATTATGTTTTTGTCCTAATGATATTTTTTTTCAAAAAATATTATTGTCATCTAACTTATCAAATTTCCATTCAATTAAATGTCTGTCCTTGCATTTTTTTCGCACATCTTAACATGTATATGTGTGTTAGTACAAAACAACTTTGTAATTAATATAATAATAGAGAGAGAAAGATAGATTTGAGAGAGTATAGGAGAAGAGAGAGAGATAGCACTAAATATGCTCATTAAACTTGCACATTATACTATATATATATATATTAATATATTATATACTATATATATATATATATATTATATATAAGTATATAAAAATGCATATGTAAATTTTATTTTATGCAAAATTTAATTTATTATTATTATTTTTTGAAGTCTACGAAATAATATTTGAATTTCATTTTTCAAACACATGTTAATTCATGTTTTTTTCTACTATTTAAATAAATCTAAAAACCAAGAGTATCCTTTTGAAGAGGACTCATAAATGAAGTGAATGCAATTTTTTGAAATTTTTTTATTTTGGATTATTTTATGTTATTTATTTTTCATTCAGCCCCTTCAAAATTGTCCAAAAAAAATCACGCATAAGGTTCAAAAGAAATCAGATGGAAAATATCATATGAATTAAAAAAATATCAAACTCATATGCCCATTGGATAGAGGATTCCTTCACAAATCCAACATGATCAACTCTACCACGTAAGGACAAATATTGCCTTAAGTCTGCCATGCTACAAGATGGTGTTGCAAAGAAATATATAGAAGGGGAGCTAAAACTTTGTTTTTTTAAGCCTTCGACAACTTGATCGAACACTTAAAAAACTCAATTGGGAGCTTTACATAAAACTTGAAATAGGTCAATCAAGGGTTTAACAAACCCTCGATCGAACTACTAGCAGGGTTAAAAAATAATCTCTTGATCGAGAAATGTAGTTTGACTAATAAAATGTCTCGATCAAGGAATGTAACTTGACTGATAAAATGTCTCGATCAAGGAATGTAGCTTGACCAAGACAATATCTCAATCGAGTCCCCGTTCTTCTCGAACATCGACCGACTAAGATTGAGGAGCTTGATCAAGCTATTTTAATCATTAACCCCCACCAACCAAATATTAATTGATATTAATTGACATTTCTATGGTTGATGATGTCGCTAGGAGCTTGATTGAGTGTTGCTAGTCATAAATTTCTACCAACCAAATATTCATTGACACACGTAACCAAGAGCTTGATCGAGTTATTACTCAATCAAGCTCCTTTTTCCACCCAACAAAAAATAAAACAGAATACAACAGAACATTTATAGAAAAAATACAAAGAACATGGAACTTACAAAGACACTCACTTATTGAAGATAGAAGAAAATGAAAGAAAATGAAATAAGAATGGCCATATAAACCTAGGAATGAACAAAATATGCAATGAATATTGGTAATCCAAAAAATATGATTAAAAAAATGTAAACAATGGAGAATGAAAGAATAGAACCAAGACTGAAAGTAATACCAGGTATTCAAAAATTGAGATGCAACAACAACTAAAGAATCCATAAAAAAAATGGAATTGCATAAAGTCCCTGATAAAATTGATGATATCCTTGATAGTGGTTTTCAATGATGGATCCATTTTTTAAATGACTTAGATTATTTTGAGATAAACATGCATAAGGAAATTTTCCCATAATTGCAATAATGATGGTTCATGGTAAACCAATAATCAATTGTCATGATAAATGAAGGTTTGTGGTCAATGAAAAATCCTTGGTGTGATTAATGGTTCATTGCAAATCGGAAACCATTTGAGAAGTGAGATTAAAATTCCAATGCAAATTGTGAACCACCTAAGAATTGTAATGGTTGAGGGTAACCCACAAAAACTAAGGATTGATTTAACCAAAGAAACATAGGATGGTGATTTATTTCTAAGACAATCAAAAGGATATACAATAAGTTCATTTGTTCACTTTGTTGTAGATACTTGTAATAGCATTGAAGTTTACATTACTTAATGAGTCAAGGGCTAATTCTACAATGCTAGTCAAGTCTATTGGTAATAGAGGCTAGGAAGTTGGGGGCAATTTAAATTAGTATTTTGGGGATACTTTTAATATTGATCATTGAGAAAAATAATGAAAATAGAGAAGTTAAATGTAAAAACCTAGACCATGTAGAGGAACCAATGCAAATCCAATTAATTTCATAGATCAAAATATATCTTAGACTATTTAAGAATGATGTCAAATCACTCATTAATTTTCCTTTTATGTATGTCAATTCATCAAGACATATATAGTTGTAAATAAAAATACATGAAAACATATATGGCCAAACTCCATCATCCTCCATGTGCATGTCGTAGTCAAAAATCAAATGACACTATATCATGAATTGTTGAGGACATCCTGTAGAGAAGATCACACCTCCATACAAGATCAAGACAAGTGCATCACATCTATTAAGGTCAAAAAAATAGAAATCCACACAAGTCAACTCCTGGATCCTAGAATACAAAACCCATGGTATAGGCAACAATACATGCAAGGTAATAAAAAACATATTAGAATTAGAATCATTCTCGTTCACATCTTTAATCCTTTGAAAACTAAAACATCAACTTGAACTAGGTCCACTTCCTCATCTCGAGAGAATCATAAAGAAAGATTAATATCATGGGAAATCCATTTATTTGAGAGAATCCATGGGAAACTCCCTCAATTTCATAGAATCCATTAATTTGGTCCCTAGACTCTATAATTATCCCATCAATTGAAAATTTGAAATAAATCTCAGCATCATCATTCATGAAGGTACCACACCTCTCCTCCTTTTAACAACTAGAAGGTTCATAGATGGAATAAAAAATGTGACATGACTAACATATATCTTGGGATGTACACTCACCAATGATAAAGATTTAAGTGCTCCTATATGTTCTTGTGCATATTGTAATGTCCAAGTGATCCATTTCTACCTCCTATAATATGCAATATGTGAGGACATTGAAATAATCAATCATACCTCAACTCTGTTTGGATACAACCCACCTTGAGTGTTTTAATTAGTCTCTAGAACAAAAATATCCACATTATCATTAGTCATTGATTGCGAATATTGTGAACTAGAATATTATATCCTACTCACCATAGTATCCTATTGTGTTGGGATATTGATCCTATAAGCCATAGAAAAATAATTGTATCCATCAACACAAGGTGCTATCATGAAAGATCCATAATAGGTTCTAAATCAATCTCCATGATATCCCACCATGTATGCATATTCTCAAATATATAAGGATCTTCCATCCTCCTATTGGAATGTATAAATTCCACTAGATTAGTAGGTAACTTATGAAAGCTACCCTCTCTCACCCCTCTAGCTAAAGTCCCAAGACTAAGTAGACTACAATCATCGATGTTGCATTATTGTCCCTCAAATGAAACTATCCATTGTAAATATAAAAGGATCAAGTTAATATTTCATCTTGAACTATGCTCATTTCTAGCAAACACATCCTTGACATGCTTAGCAAGAGAACATCCATTGTAGACACCATTTTTTCTCTATCCTAAGGTCTAGCAATCCTTGCACTAATTTCTTCAAGATAGGAAGTACCCCATAATGAAATTTACCAAGATATTTGCAACATAACTTACACAACTTGGTGCTACCATGCTTCACTAGATTTCCCTACAATATATAAAGATAAACTCATAAGCATAAACTCAACCACACAATGAATATTTTCCATACATGATACTGAAAGAAAGTTCTTTTACATCCCAAGAACATACAAAACATTGTCCATCTCAAGAATATAACTTGAAGGCATTTGGAAGAATTAAAGCCAAATCCTTTCATAAGAAACATAACATCGTTGCCAAGCTCTAGAATCATTCATCCCTTTATCTTTTGAAGCCTACTGAATAAAGACCTACCATATGTCATGTGTCTCAAAGCTCCACTATCCACAAACCAACCAAAGTTATACATATTGTTAGAGGACAAGCAAGAGAAGAAAGCCATATTCATGCTAGAAAATCTAGATTATGAAGAGGAAACTCCACTTATCATAAGCGAAAAACACTGACATCTTTAAATGCCCTCATATCGATCTTTGGAATATGGTGGGTCTTCAATCCAATATTAGAGTCTATGAAACCATGATTAACATTTCTTTTGTTCTCATCATGAGTTTCCTCTACTACCTTTTCACCATTACGAAGCATTTCGTGTAGCAACTTTGCCAAACCTCCCTTCAAACCTTCTATGTCTTTCTTCAAATCTTCAATGTTCCATCATTTATGTCATTCTTCAAACCATCAATCTTAGCTTCCATGCCAATCTTCAAACCATCAATCTTAGCTTCCATGCCAATCTTCAAACCATCCATCTTAGCTTCTGTTACTTTTTGTGAGAGTGTTTCACTCGGTCTCGTAATTTTGATATTATCATGTTGCATTTCTTCCTCTTCTTCATGAACCATAGAAGAGCTTTCTGGTTGCTTACTAGGTGTTTCTCTTTTCTTTCTTCGGGGCATCAATTAATGATAATTATGCTTCACTATTCCATTTGAATCACTTCAAACTAATTTTTCAAACAAAACTTATGCAAATTTTAGAAAAGACTACACACCTTTTATTTTTTTGTTTTGCTTTGCAGAAGCTCAATCTTGAATCTGATGTATCTTTGAAATTTCGGATCTCCAAGGTCTAAAATTTCTTCTTGTTGTAGACTTCTGAGTCCTCTTTCCACACAAGTCTGATCAAGATTCGATTTTCCAAGAAAGAGTTATGCCCAATCTCCCACAATGACCTAATTAACACTAGTTCAGTAGAGTGAACTTGTACGAAGTGCCACGTGTCACTGTTTCGACCTTCAACACTAAAAACAATACCCAACAAACTACAGTTTGTCCTCTTTTTGTATCTTTTTACGAAATTTGAATCCGATGCTCAAAGAGAAAATTATGGCAATTTTCCCAAGGTCACCTGTTTCGGATGGAATTCGGGAGCTTGCACAAACCCTAACTTCCTCGGTTTATATCTCTGAAAATTTTGCGAGAAACGGTGTGAAATTCAGACATGAAGTTCTTCAAGATGTCGTCTCAAATAGGTTTCTTTTCAGCATCTGAAACTTTGTAGAAAAAAAGTTATAGCGAAAATACCACGATGACTTGTTTGAAGCAGCGAAACCCTAGAATCCAAAGCTCTGATACCAAATGTTATGCAACCAGCTCAGAAAATAGAAGAAAAGATAGATCAACGACTTCAAAATCAGCCTCTTAAAGGGGGGCACCTCCTTTACATTACACAAATGAACAATTCTTGGATGATTCAAATGACAAAACCTCCTTTTTATATATAGGAGTGTAAGGGCTCACAATATAATCAAAGTCGACATAACAATAGTAATGTAAGGGCACAACAATAACAATAGTGGGGTTCTATGGGGCACAACAATAACAATAAGCGGGTACACTAATAACAATGAGGGAATACACTAGTATTATAGGGACCTAACAAGTTGTTTGAAATGTTTTGCTAGGCATTTCTTCTTTGTGCTTCCCTTCATAGAGAGACTATCTCTGCTTCCAAATCTTCCCTTGCTTTGTTGCCTTTTTCAAGTTCTCTTCTGAGAGAGTCTTCAATTTTTCTTGCTTCTTCCAACTGCACTATAAGGTTGAGGATGTTCTCTTCTAATTCTTCATTCTTCTTATTGAGACTTTTGCCATGTTCTCTTAATCCTTTCAGTTCGGCTTCCAGTGTTTTGACATTTCCTCTTTCAACCTTGAGATCCTTTATAACTCTGACCATCACTTTTTGAAATTTGACCTCGTCCTTCTCTTCATCATCTTCTTCCTCTTCATGAGCTTCCTTCATGTTGTCCCTAGCCATGAATAACACTCTTCCTGTGTCATTTTCTTCATCACTCTCACTTCCTACCTCGAATGAGGAGTTGTCTTCTTTTGAATAGAAGCTTTTCTTAAAAGTTTAAAACCCTTCTTTTTACCTTTGTTGAATCTTCTTTGGTTCTTGTTTGTTTTCCTCGGAGCTTCTTCTTCACCCTCAGAATTCTTACGAAGGCATTTAGTGGCAAAGGGTCCAATCTCACCACAATTGAAGCATATTAAGGGAAGCTTACACTTAAATTTACTTATTCCTCTTTACAACATTCTCAAAATGTCAACCACTTCTTCATCTAAGTATTCATCATCGCAACAACTGGAGCTTGGCTTTGATTCCTATTTATTTTTCTCGATCTTCTTGGATGTTGTCAAGGTTGCTTCTTTATAGATGGACTTGTTGATTTGGGGTAGCATCGGATGTGCTCTAGCCACAAAATTTGGTGGAGAGGTTGGGGCACATGAAATCTCCAATACCCAAAAAGGGTTTGGGCAGATTCTAAATAGATCAGGAGATATTAAAATAATTAATATTTTTAATGGAGTCCCTAAGTCTAAACTTAGGAAAAATAAAATATTAATGTGTATTAATATGAATCTGTGTTAGAGTGGTCCAAAAGACATGGATCAAGCCAGATCTAATCTTAGCTGTTGATTAGGGATTTAATCTTGGCCATTGAGATGTCAACAAGAAAAGAATAAGAGGAAGCTTGAGGGTCACTTGGAGAAGTACATCAGATGATCAATCATTCTATTCTCTAGAGCGAGATTTGCTAAGAGAGATAGAATTAGTGATCGAGAGAGAAGCTGAGGGGCATTGAGTATAGAGGAATAGAGAAGGCAGAGATTGTGTTGGGAGAGGAGCGCAGCAGCCAAGGAGGGTGACGCAGAGCCAGAAAGGGCTCACGCATGGCCACGCAGAGGTAGCCAAGGGCTGCGCAGAGCACCAAAGGGGACAACATAGCTGACGCAAAGGCTCCCAAAGCTAACACAGGGCCTCCTAGGGCTGACACAGGCCAAGAAAGGTTGACGCAGGGCCAACATGAGACAGAGGGGCTGACGCAGACCAGTTTGGGCAGACACTGGGCTTGCAGGAGCAGTTTTGTGCTCAGGAGCTGCCGAAAGGGTTTTTCCGGGGTTTCAACCAGGAGATTTCTGTCAAACTGTGAGGTATAGATGCTAAGGAAATTCTCTGTTGGATAGGCCAATTACGACACCCAGATTGTACTATGATATTGCTTAATAAGAAAACCCTCAAATAGTTGCACCGATTTTCTCGCATTGGCTTTTTCCAGGGACATTGGTCCAAAAATAATGGTGTCATGTGGTGTGTTTGTTCTTCTTTCTTTTAGTCGTTGATCTGTAATATGTTGAGCATGCATTGGTGTTTATTTTCAGTATTTACTTTGTAAATAACTTGTTAAAGAAAAATAACAAGTAGGTAGGAATAAATCAGAAAAAGTGTATGAAGGGTTTCTAAATTAAGTAAACTTCGAAACTTCAACATGGTATCAAAGCGTGATTGCAGATCACAGGGGGACTAAAAGACATCAGCCGAGCGTAACAATAGCAGCAGAAAACAGTTGTCCTGAGGTGACAGAAGTTGTTTCTAGCAACGCAGAAACCAAGGAAGTGTGATGCAGAGCCAACCAGAGCCACGCAGAAGAAGTCTGGAACTGTGCAGAGCTTCAGAGAGGCCAGCGTTGCTGATGCAGAGGGCCAAAGGGCTGACGCAGGGCTGATGCAGACCCACCCAGGGCTGACGCAGACCCATCCGGGGTGATGCAGAGCCACCATGAGGCAGAGAGAGGCTGACACAGTTCACTGAGAGGCAAGTTGCTAGGGTCTAGAAGGCTGCAGGAATATTGCAGAGTGGAGCTGTTGAGGTACTGTAGTCAGAACAGTACCTGACAGAGCAAGGCCAAAGGAGTTGTTACCGAGGGTTTCTAGCCAAGGACATCGGATCAACAGTGCAGTTGCACAAGACGATCAGTGTAGGGGGCATCTTGACAAGCGCAGAAGGATTTCCAAGAGGGAAATCAGGACTTAGAGGGAGTCCAGAACAGAACTTCCAGACGAGAAGTAGAGACTCAGAGGAGTCAAACAGAAAACTTCCAGAAGGGAAGTAGAGGCGCGTCATGGCACTACACGGGGTAAGGGACTAGGATAGACTGGAATGTCTAGGCACCGCGACAACGGCTCAGATTTGGAGCTGTCACCCTGATCCCCAATCTCTTCGTTTAAGCTGTCTCCCTACAACAGGGTAAGGGGGGTAGACCCTATGGAAAAATGGAATGAAGAAAAACTAGTTGGGAACCAACCAGTTTGAGAGACACAATATAGCGATCAAGTACTCGATTAAGATTTAGCAAGACTTATAGGGTTTGATTAGATTTTAAACGATTGATACCAGTGCCTTATGGAGTTAACGATCTTGCTAGGGAAATGAAGACCAAGTAATCGATTAGCAACTGCTGCTTAGATGAATGATTATCTTATATGAAATGCAGACCCTAAAACTAATGTGAGATACAAGAATCTTGGTTAATTTTAGTTAAATGCCTATCTAAGTTTTAACCCTTCAATCATTTCTATATTGAGCCCGATTTCGTAGTAATTGGCAAAGAGAAGATAAAGAGGGTGTGATTAACGATACCTCTCCTGAAATTCTAACATACCCGGTCGGTGCCTTCGGCACTACAAAGAGTTGTGGCTCTGACGACTGCAAGGTAATCGTTTTAAGTACTATTAAAACAGGCTTCTCAAGCAAATATTGATGGATACCTATCTCTCTATCGACCAAGCTTATGCTTGGAAGTAAATTTTATTTATGCAAAACTAACTTATATGCAAATGCATCAAATGATGAGAAGATGAGATGAAGTTAGATTCAAGGATGAAAAGATGCTTTGTCGCAAAAACTTTCAATTACCCAAATGAAATGCTCGCCTTTTTTCAGATGAAAACTTAGAAAATAAACTCTTGAAAATACTATAGTTAAAACACCAGCTTATTTCAAATCTTTTTGATACAATTTAGCTCAAAGAGAACAAAAACAACTTTGCAATTCGATATCAATGTCAACAAATTCTCAAAAAAAGAATACTCAGTTTATGAAACAAAGGATATGCATTTTATCACAATTCCATGACAGATTACTTAATTTTCATAAATTAATTTTTAGGACAACAGTAAGAAAAACTTTATGACAACAGTAATATGACAATGAAAACAGTAGGCTATCAATGATATCTTTATGCCAAAAATTTACCGAAATTTTTCCAAACTTGCCCACATGAATTATCAAAAATTTTCAGCCTGTTGTGATGTGATTTCCGGAATTATATCAGATCTGATATACTTATTACAACCAACAATTAAAACATGAAATAAACCTAATGATGAATGCCCAACTCAAGAAATTAATTCCTTAATGTATTAGACAACTTAGGAACTGATTTTAGGCTAACCCACATGAAATTTTTCCACTGTTATATTTCAAACTTCAAAAACAGAATTATTCATAGATAACAGTGACCCAAAATGTAGATCTAGGCCAAATTCTTGATACACACCAAACATAAATGACTTATTAATGTATTTAGCAATTTTTTAGTTAATTTCAAACCACTTAGATGTGTTTTTCACCACTATTAGAAAGTTATATGATTGTTGTAGCAAACAGTGAGAAAAAAGATGGTTTAGAGATCAAACCCTTAGGCCCTAGGCCTTGAAGATCACTTGCCCAAGTTGCCAAAAAAAAATTCAATATCTGAAACACAATTTTTTACCAAATTTTCTGCAAAAACCCACCAATGAGTAGCTTCAGAAAATCAAATATTCAAATAAAAAATGGAGCAAGGGAATCTAGGGCCAATGAAAGCTAGCACTAGGCCCAATAGAACTAGCGTCAAGCTAGGAGAATGCATATTTGGGCTTAAGAGCCCCAAAACTTGAAACCCTTGTTCTGAAAAATTTTATTTTGCTTCAAATCTTCAAATTTATTGCAAAATCTTTAATGGTTGGCCTTGTAAAAAGATTTGGGATAAGATATTGCCCTGGCCTAGATCTGTTTCAAAACCCCCAGATCTGCTTGAAAAAATCTCAAATCTTAAGTTTTACTTGGCTGATTTCCCAGATTTATTCCTGCAAACAATCTTTGATCCCAGATCTTGCCCTCTAGGGTCTAGATCTAGTTCAGATA
This sequence comes from Pinus taeda, assembly GCA_000404065.3. Lineage (NCBI taxonomy): Eukaryota > Viridiplantae > Streptophyta > Pinopsida > Pinales > Pinaceae > Pinus > Pinus taeda. Next base: position 3,612 of record APFE030767795.1, on the reverse strand, counting down.
TGAAGATTTACTTGGCTGATTTATCAGATCTATTCCTGCACAAATGAAAAGAGAAAAACCCAATACCTAATGTGTACAAAAATAGAGAAAATCTCAAAACCCAAGTGTTAAAATCAGTGTTCCACAGGGATTCGCCCCCCCTAAGGGTCTAGTTTCCTAGCTTCCCCGCACTCCAGGGACTTGGGGACGAGTAGGGGTCGTTTCCCCACGCTCCCAAAAACCAAGGTACGCAGGGGGACGTGCCAGGGGGATGTTTCTCTGTCCTTGGGGGTTGTTTCCGAAAAGGGGGATGAGGGGTGTCGTGAGGGGTCGAGGGGGGTCAAGGGGCGACAATAGGGGATGACACGGGACAAAAACACGATCTAAAAAAAAGATGGTTTAAATTAAAACTTTTAAAACTAAACTAAACTTTAATTAATTTAATTAATTCTTAACACTTAAACATCGTAGGGTTTTGGCATTTGCGTTTCATTGTTTATGTTATAAAGCGTAAACCCTCACCCCTGAGACCTCACACCGTTCGCTCCACTCGGAACTCAGAACTCCTCCCGTCCTACGAGCACGTCGAGCAGCGCTACAGCAGTCCATGTCCACGGTCCTTTTTCCTCCGTCGAGCAGCAGTCCACCAGCAAGCATTGGTTCGGTCCTCAGAGGTTCCTCAGCATTGTTCCAAACTTCCAGTGAGCAGCGAGCAACAAACTACTGCAGGTAAATTTTTTTTGTAATTCTGAAATCTGTAATTGCGTTTTTTTTCATTTTTTTTTTAATTTACTGTATAATATAATTTATTTGATTTCTAAAAAAATATAAATTAGAAACTTCAGTTTCACTATTTTTCAATTTTTTTGTAAATTTTAATTTCTTTTTAATTTTTTAAGCTGCGTTTTTTTCATTTTTTTCATTTCTTTTTTTTTTTTTATGTTTGGTCTCACTGTGTTTAAAAAAAAAAACTGAAATTGTTTTTGTAAATTTTAATTTTTTTAAATTGTTTATAATTTTTTACTATATTAATTTCTATTTTTTCTTGTAAATTAAAAAAAAAAATCAGTGTTCAAGAATCAAAACTTCAATGTGTGTGCTGTAGTTGTAATGTTTCTAAATTTTTTTATTTTCATTACAGGTTACAACTTACATTTTAATTTGTCATTCAACTTACAACTATGAGTCAAAGTCAAACTTCTTCTGGGAAAAGTGAGAACAATAATAGTAGCTATAGTGGTAGTGAGCCACATGATGCACAAGAAGAATTTGAAAGTGATCACAAGGGGGCAAGATACCAGAATAGGCATGGTGTAGATTCTGGAGGCCCAACAAGAGCGCTGGAAAAATTTGCGAAGGGGACATTTAATCCTCTAGAACCACTTCTAATCTATGCAACTAGACTGCCGAAAAAGAATCCAAAGGTTGGTGGTGGCTCACATGATTGGGTTTGCAATATTTGTGGGCATCACTTTGTTGGCAGTTATACCAGGGTGAAGCAACACATTTTGGCGATTACAGGTAAAGGAGTCAATATGTGTCCCTCAAAGAACCTGAATTCAGCTCAAAGAGAGCAACTTTGGAGGCTAGAAAGGGCAGCCACTGGAAAATGATTGTTTTCTAGTAGCCATGTTGATCCATCCACAAATATTCCTCCATCCAGTGCTTCATAAAAAAAGACAAAGGTTTCTACTAGTGCATCTCGTTCTTGTGCAATGGGTGGTACAGTGTCTGGGATGTACAACATTCTAGATCGAGATGACATAGATGATGCAATTGGCAAATTTCTTTTTGCCAATGGAATTCCCTTCCATGTTGTTCGTTCTCCTTATTACAAGGAAATGGTCCAAGCAATTGCAAAAATAGGACATTCATATGTACCACCCGGAGAACATAAACTATGAACAACAATTTTAAATAGACAAGTGTCCAAAATTAATGTGCAGAAAGAGAGAATGAGACAAACATGGTTGAGGTTCGGTTTCTCTATTGTTATCAATGGATGGACTAACATCTGAAAACGCCCACTAATCAACATCATAATGACATCTTCAGAAGGTCCATTCTTTCTTAAAGCTGTTGATTGTTCTGGAAAGCGCAATGATGCATCTTTCCAATTTGAGCTTCTTCGAGAAGCTATAGAGGATGTTGGGCTTGATAGTGTGGTGCAGGTTGTGACAGATGCAGCAGCAGTTTGTACTTTGTAGATCAGCTGGGTTATTGATTCAAAACAGGTATCAACACCATTTTTGGACTCCTTGTTGTGTGCATGCACTCAATAATGCACTGAAGGACACTGGCAAGATTTAGTGGATATCAGACTTGGTGTCAGCGGCAAGAGATGTGCAAATGTTTATATGCAACCACCACACCTCCTTGGCTATGTATAGGGCTCACATGAGGAAGGAATTCCTCAAGCCCACTGATACTAGATAAGCTAGCTATTTTCTCTTATTGGAGAGGATGATAGAGGTACAAGCACCTCTACAATCCTTGGTTGTGAGTTCAGAGTAGGGAAGGTGGTCAGAATCAAAGATAGACACTGGGAAGAAGGTCAAGCTTCAGGTGTTGGACAATGATTGGTGGGCAAATTGTTCTTATTTGGTGTCATTCTTGGGCCCTATTGTGGAGGTCATTCGTTACACTGATTCAGATGCTCCTAGTCTTGGAGAAATCTATGAGACCTTTGATAGCATGTTGGGTCATGTGAAGGTAGCCATTCAGCAGAGGGAGCCCTCGTTAAAGTTCTATACTTCCCAGATTCAACCCATCATTCAGCGTAGGTGGGATCGCATGAACACACCTTTTCACATGGCAGCATATACATTAAACCCAAAATGGTATGTTGAGAGACCTGGGAGGGTGCCTCCTATTGATGATCCAAAGGTAAAGAATGGCTTCTTAGATGCAATTGCAAAGATGTACAGTGAGAAGGAGAGGTCAAGATTTCGAAGACAGTTTGTTCAGTTTGCATCTCTTAGTGGCCCCTTCAACACACGTGGTGCTCGGGCAGATCACATAGATCTAGCCCAAGATGACCTGATTGGTTGGTGGAGGATGCATGGGGATGGTGCTCCAGAGCTCAAAGATCTAGCCATGCGTTTGTTGTCTCAGATTGCTAGTTCCTATGCAACAGAGAGGAATTGGTCCACATATAGCTTCATCCACTCTATCAAGAGGAACAAGCTTACCTCTAAAAGAGCGGAGAAGTTAGTTGTTGGGCACAGTGCCCTACGTCTTGAGCGTAGGAAGACACTTGAGTATTTGAAGGGACCAACAACACGATGGGATGTTGATCCAGAGGATGATGCACAGGTAGATATGGAGGAGAGACTTGATGAGAGACAGATGGGGTTGGTTGGTGTGCCACTTAGCATGTTTGAGAATGCTAGTGATTCAGATTCAGATGGTGATATGGTTGATCCTGATTGATTCATACAGTAGCTGGATACAGAGATTAGTGGGGCATTACCTTGAGGCTTGAGCATTACCTTGAGGCTTGAGCATTACCTTGGGGCATTACCTTGAGGCATATTTTGCATTATGCTCGTTTATCTTTTGATATGTTGATGTTCTTATGTTATTCTGACTCTATTAAATTTTGACTCTTGATGTATCAGACTTGACTTTAAT
>APFE030767791.1:0-21147 GCA_000404065.3 Pinus taeda | reverse complement strand
AAATATAAATTAATTATATTTTTACTATTAATTAAAAAGACTATTAATCCATATGTCTTTTTTATTTATTAGAGAATAATATTATTAATCCTGAATTCTAGGAGGGAAATTTTCTATTAAACAAACTATCTTTCAATTTAATTTTAACAATTTTACTATATAACAAAAAAAACTAATTATATTTATGCTTGTTGCTTATTTATAATTGCATTTTCACCTTTTGAATTTGCGTCTTAACTTTGTGCACTTTCTGTCCACTTTCATGAAAGCAAGTCACTTTTTTCTTTTAAATTTCAAGAGTACTTTTTTAACTTTTGTTTTATTTTTTTTGCCATAACCATTTTTGCTTTTTCAAAATTTAACTATTTTTTAATTGGTAGAGTATTCCAGATTGCAATTTTCATTTTTACAATTATTAAATTTTGAAATAATTATATTTTCAAAATTAGATATTTCTAAATAATTAGATTTTAAATAATTTAATAAATTAATTCTAATATAATTTTTAGATATTAAAATATTTTTTTAAGTAATATAAAATTGTACTTCTAGGAAGGATTGGAGACCTTTGAAAGGCCAAGAAGGATTGAATTTTGATCATTAACGGAAATTCCTCGAAATTGCTCGAAAAAGTGACTTAAATTACGTAAATCGTGAATTAGATACCTAGTATGAACATGGTATTTATGGCTCCATGGCTCCGGTGTGACAAGTAATGTGAGTAGTGTTCATCAATGTTCAAACAAATCTATGCCAAGTAGTGGGCGCCTGTAGTTTGTTATTTCTGACCAAAAAAACGGCATATTCCACTCCAACAATGCCGCCCTTGTAGTTTTTTATTTCTGACCAAGAAAGCGGCATATTCCACTCCAACGATGTCACGCCTGTAGTTTGTTATTTCTGACAATGAAATCCGCATATTCCACTCCAACGATGCCCCGTGCGTTTGTTATAAGTCAAGTTTGTTATATTCCCTGACAAAAGCATATTCTATGACATGTTATACTCTCTGACAAAGAAAGAAGCATATTCCACACCGCCAATGCCCCGTGCGTTTGTTATATTCCCCGTCAAAAGCATATCCAATGGCCAATGCGTTTATATTAGGGAAACTATGAAAACTTGGATTCCTAAAACTGATTTATAGAAAAATACATGTCATCCTCTTTCTAAAATTCCTGATGAAATTTCAATCTGAACTTAGAACAAAAGTTATGACAATTTTCCCTAGGTTGCCTGTTTGGAATGTAATTCGGGAGTCTACAAAAACCCTAACTTCCTCAGATCATATATCTGAAAATATAGCGATACAAACTTTGAAATTCAGACCCAAATTTCAAAATAATTTCAGCTTAAATGGCTTTTTCTTTTTATCTTCTGAAACACTACAGAAAAAGAGTGATAGTGAAAATTCCACAATGACCTGTTTGGAGCAGCGAAACCCTAGAATCCAAAGCTCTAATATGAAACCTTATGAAATCAACTCACAAAAAGATAGAAAAGAAAGATAAAGGCCTTAGGATTCAGCCTCTTTGAGGGGGAAACCTCCTTTACATTACACAAATGAAGAATTTTGGATGATACAAATGACTAAACCTCCTTTCTATATATAGGAGTCTAAGGGGTCATAATGTAATCAGAGCTGACATAACAATAATAATGTAAAGGCACAATAATAACAATAGTGGGCTTTTATGGGGCACAATAATAAAAATATGGGGACAACATCGACACAACAATATAATAAGCGGCTTGTACTATATTAATGATAATTTTACATGCATTATAATACAGTAATAGGAGTAGTTAATTTAGTGTATATACATGTTTTAATACCTTTTAGTGATTTCTTTATAGAGTCAATAGTATGGTTTATCTTTCTAGATAGGCTTGTAACTAATATATTATTCCAATTAAAACCCTAAATTTACTACTTCGAATAAGAACAAAATGAAATATAGGGATGTAGATGTAACTGATAATATAATCAAAGTATCACCAAGTATTTGTAGAGAATAAAGATTAGAAATAGGATATGCAATGATTAGTCCTAAAAGTATGTGACATGGAGATATGACAAAGACATAAACCACTTATAAATATTCCACATATGTAAGGGTATTTCCTTATTGAGTATATATTCCAATTATTGATTTTATTTCAAATAAAATATTTATTAAATTGAGCATGCCTAATTGTTAAAACACATTGTGTGGCAAACCAAAAATTATTGGATCATTTCTAGATTTTTCAAAATAATAATATGTAAAAGGAAAATAAATAATGATCATATATCAGCATGTACCATCACGAAAGGGGAAATAACCAGTATTGTGCTTCTATATTGTTGTTATCACCAAGGTTTCACCCTTATCATAACATCATTTGCTATCAAAAAATGCATGCCCGAAATATTTGATTGAGAATTTTCCAAACACATTCTCTTATAACTATTTTTCTTAGATTTGTTTAGTGATGTATACCATTTTGGATCCGTATATGAAAATGAACACCATATTATGGGACTTAATGGTTATGTTGGTAAATACTTCATGAAATGTGCTTAGGTCACCATGAATGTAACAAGCATAGATTTGATCATTGGCACTAGAAATAGTGAAATAATGTAATAAAAAATACAAATCATCCATCAAACAATTTCTTGTCAGTTGATTACGATGTGTAATGAGGTAATTAAAAATTGATTAGGGGACTATGTAAATACATCAACTTTGAAAACGGGCTAATAAAATATTGTAATGTATGAACCTTAAAACCCTCAGCCAAAATTATTCGAAGCAAGAAATATTTAGCACAGGAGATAAAGGTGAGTCTTTTATATCATGTTTCAACTAGATGTTCAAACAATTGAAAGAGGAAAAATTTATACATATATATACACTTTTTATGAGTACATGGTGAAGCCTAGTGCCAAAACTAGCCAAGAGAATACTAGAAGTTTTCAAATGTAGTTAGACTCTTTTTAAACATAAGAAAGAAACAATATCATGGGATATTGAATAGAAAAATTAAACAAGTCATACGAATTAATAACTGGCCAATTTAACTTGATTTAGCATTGATGAAAATACGAAAAAATGTAGTAATTGTTAGCATAAAGTAATTGTATATGCATTAAAATATATATATTAAATATGTATGTTTGAAAATTGCCAACACATCAAAAATGTGAAATAGAATAAGTGACATAGAGTGCATGATATTAAATTATAGCTCATGGCTTGATAAAAGATAAGGTTTTATAGTATCATGCGAGTTGAAACCATGCTATTAAAATTGGTGGTATGATATCCAAATAATAGAAGATGTAATTAATAAAGAGTCAATGGATTCAAACAACCAAGATCAATGCATATTTATAAGAAGTTGGGTTTTTACTTTTCCAGTCCATATATATCGACAGAATTCGAAACATGATTAAGGAATTGTGTGAGTACTTTGTGATTGCAAAGCAAGTAATGAAATAGTTCAATATATGAATATGAAAATCCTTATATAAAATTTTATGAAGCAAAAATATTTATAAAATAGAGATAGAGGTTCCTGAGCCCTTCTCCATCATCACATTATAAAGAAAAAATATGTTGAAATGCTCAAATATTTGAAAGAAAGGGGAAAATGAAATATAGAGGTATTCATTTTATGCATACCTAATCAAACCTATTACAATATTAACAGAAAAAATTGTTTTACGTGAATAAACTTCTTTTAAATGTTTGCTATCATGGATGTGATACCATTATTAATGAGATATATAGAATAAAAAGGATGAACCAATAATGACCATAAATTCCTCACCTTAAGTGAAAAAAAGAGTTTAACAGAGAAGACAAGTTTGCAAGTCACAAAGATAGTTCAACTCGTAACTTAGATGAGGTGCGTATTTATTAAACGAGCTAAATAAAGTATCCATGTCCAATATTTCATAACTCATCAATAATCTAAAATAGACTGAAATAGATTAATGTATTATTCATGACTTGACGAAAGATAAGTTTTCACAGGATCATATACGATTGAGCCATGCTATAAAAACAAATCACCCTCTTCCCCCTCTCCTGCTACCTCCCTGACCCCTCTTCCTCCCCATCCTTCCCCTCCTCTCACTACTCCCCCTCCTCTTCCACCTCTTACCCCTTCGTATCTTCCCCTTGTACCCCATACTCCTCATCCACCATCTTGCTTCTCCTCGCCCTCCTCATCTGCCACCTCCTCCTCCTCCTCCTCCCCCTCCACCATTGATGTTGACCCCCTACCCCTCTACTCTTCATCCTCTGGTGCCCATATCCTCCCTCACATTCTCCTCCACCTTTGACTCTTCCCCTTCGACTTCTTCCTCCTCTCGCTCCTTCACCATCCACCTTTCCCTCTTCCACCTCGTCCCGCCCTTCCACCTTCCTGCCCATCCTCCACCACCTCCTCCTCCCCCTCCTCTTCTTCCACCACTCTCCCCCTCCTCCAACTCCGCTCCCCCCCACCACCTCTGCCTTCACCTGCCCCGCGTCCACCTACCCCTCCTCATTCATCTCTTCCCACTCTGTCGCTTCCTCCCCTTAGCTGTCCTCCAACCACCTCGCTACACCAATTCCCACCTTCTACCCCTCCTCGCAACCTTCCCTTGCCTCCTCCCCCTTCATGTCCCCATCCCCCTTCGCCCCCTTCTCTAGTGCCTAATGCCTCATCCATCCCCCCACCTCTGCCTCTCGACCCCACTCTGCCTCCTCCTCCACCTCTTGTCCCTCCAGCTCTTCTACCTCTTAGCCCTCCTCCCTCTCCTACTTCACCTCCCCTGCCTCCTCCTCTGCCTCTTCGTACCTCTTCCAACTCCTCCCTCTCCTCTCCGCCGTCAAACTCTGCCTCGCCCTCCCCCTCCTCATCCTCCATCTATTACCCCTCTGCCCCTTCCGTCTCTACACCTTGTTGTCTTGCAGCTATTCCCCCTCCACCCCTTCTGTATCTACCACTCCTTCTCCTCCCCAATCCTCCACCTTGCCCATCCTCCCCCTCCTCCACTTCATCCTCCACCTCCGCTCTCCCTCACCCCTCCTTATGCTACTCCACCGCCCCCACTTCCTCTTCCTCTTCATCCTCCTCCCCATCCTCTCCCTCCAGTTTGCCTCTTTCAGTGCCTCCCCCACCCTCCTCTGCCTCCTCCCCCTTTTCTCTACCTCTTCTGGCACCTCCCCCACCACCCTATGCCTCCTCCCCCTCTTCCTCCTCCTCTACCCTTCCCTCACCTCCTCTCCTCTCACCTAGCCCTCCCCCCTCCTCCCTCAAACCACCGCTCTACCTCCCCATCCTCCACCACCTCCTCCTCCCTTGCCTCTTCCCCCTACTCCTCCTCTCCTCTCCTCCTACCCATCCCCCATCACCCTCTCTCCCCCCACCTCCTCCCTGTCTCCTGCCTCACAATCCTCACTCGCCACCTCCTCCTCCTCTTCTGCCACTTCCTCCTTGTCCTCCTCCCCATCCTACTCTCACTTCTCCCAACCCCCTCCGTGACCTTCCCATACCACTCATCCCCCCTCCCAACCACCTGCCCATCCTCCCCACCTTCTCTTCCTCCTCCACCTCTTCGTCCCTCCTCAAAATCCTCCCTGTCGATTCTACCGTTTCCCCAACCCCCTCCACCTCCTGTGACTCTGCCTACTCCTCCTCCCCCTCTTCCCCCTCTTTCCACCACCTTAGAACCCCCGCCTCCTCTAGCACCTCTTCCCCCTCTTCCCACCATCCCGAAGCCCCTGCCTCCTCCCCCTCCTCACCCCTTCGCCCGGCCACCTTCCCCTCCACCTAGTCCTCCTCCACCTCATCAACCCCCCTTCCTCTGCCTCCTCACCACACCGCCACCTTTGCCACCTCCTCCCCCCCAATTCCTCCATATCCTACTCTTCCCCTACCACTCCACAGCCTCCTCCCGCTGCATCCACTGCTCCTCTACCTCCTCCTCCTCCTCCTCCTCCTCCTCCTTCCCCCTACCTCCTCGCACTTGCCTCCTCTTACTCCGCTTCTTCCCCTCCTCTACCCTGTCGCCCCTCGCCACATCCCCCACCCCATGCCTCCTACCACCCTGGTTCTCCTCTACCTCCTCCCCTTCTCCTACCCCACCTCCTCTTCCTTCATGCTCCCTCCGCCTCCTCGTCCTCGCCCTCACCATTACTGCACTCGCCGCCTCCTCTTCCTCCTCCTCGCCCACCCTTCCCCCAACTGCCTCTGTCCTGTTTCGAAATTGTAACCATTTAGCTTTTGTTGTGCAGAGTAACTATTATTGGGTGTGACGAGAGATAGATATTTATAAGAAATTGCTCAGAATTTCAAATTTATGAACAAAAGTACACAAAAATAAATGTTATCCATAGTTGCAGAAAAATAATTATAAACAATACTTCCAAAGAAGTTATCAGCATTTCGAATGTGCGAGTAGAATGATCTATAAATGCTATGCATAGTTGCAGAAAAACAATTATAAACGAAACTTAAAACAAGGATCGAAGGACAAGCTTTTTTTAAGAATGTTAAAATAATTCAAGTTGATAGAAATGACTTGCTTACCTCTGCAAATGTGATCATCGTGAGCGTGGGAAAGATTGCACCTACAGGAAAATGTAGACATGTTGTTTGCCTCGAACAATGAAGGAAATTTGTCTTCACAATAGTGCAGATGGGAATCAGAAAGAATTAAACAATTTATTACTCTCCTCTCTCTATAATTCTCATGACCTTAAGGAATAGGTTTTATAATTCTCTTGAACCTGACCATAATCTACCTGAAATTTTTAAGCCCTGAGTGTTGTGTTTCTTGAATTCCAACGCACATTGATAATATAATAATCAATATGGATTGGATTTAAACACTCCATCAACAAAACTAGCAATATTTCTAGAATTTCAACAATATGAGAAAATATTATGTCAAGATTGTGTCTTCACATTAAGACTAGCAATTATTTATTGATTTTTTTTTGTTTCGTTTTATATTGATATTGTTTGGCTATCTTATAAAATAGTTAGTTAAAAGTTTAGAAAGCTTTTGCATAAACTTCCATTCAAATTTTTAAATGGCAGTGAAGAAAATTGTCATAACTAGAAGTAAAGAGTTATTCACAAAAAATTTAGAATAGCTTAGCTTTTCACCCAAATGATGAATCCAGAAATCTAGAAATATCAAGCATGCATTTATTTATTTCCAAAAATTCAAAATCTCTTAATCAAATTAAATATCATAAATTTGGAGATAACCCTAAGGAAAAGTAGAAATAAGGAAATATTGAGAAGTTTTAAGGTACCTTTAGCATTTGCCTCCATAACGGTATCTTCTGTCTTTCGCTAAGCCCTTTCCACTCTGCTTTAAATATCGAAGGATATGCAATTCATGAATCATCCTCTCTAATGTGCTCTAAGGCATAATGATCGACTCTGCTCTACCCTTAAACTAATTAAACAGATATTAAACAACATTAATCCTAAGATAACTCGTTGAAGAATTACAAATGGATAGATATTTAGAAGTAGTTGTAAAGTCTGTTAAGCCTGTGGCTCCATAGCCGTATTCACTCCACCTTCCGCTCAGCCCCCTATACTCTTTATCTCAGCTTAATGAAGAAAGAAAGAAAGAGAAACGGAAAAAAAAACACCCAATGATACTAAAACGATAAATATATTAATTAATGAGATTAAAACCATCTTACATACCCTGACCACTTGATCCAAAAGGGGAATGGAATTGATCCAAAAGGGCAATGGAAATTTTGTTTAATTAGTTTGCTTTAAAGATCAAACTACATGAATTCAGAATTGAACCTCTGCTCTGCTCTGCTCTTTCTCGCTCACAGGCATAATGATCCTCTCTCTGCTCTGCTCTTAAGTGAATCCATGGATAACAATCCTCGAAGAATTAAAAATAGAGAAGTATTAAGAAGTTGTTGTAAGGTGTACCTTAATCGCCATAGACGTATTTGCTCCGCTATATGCACTCTTTATCTCAACAAAATGCTTGAAAAAAAATAAAACAAACAATGCACCACTAATTGAGAAAGTCTAGAAATAACTAATGAAATGATATCACTAAAACCATGCCCCACAACTTCAAAGATCGAACGACATGGAATTCAGGAATGATCCTCTATGTTATGCTCTTCTCGCTCTCACGAGTAGTAATCCTCTTTAATCTGATCTTAAGAAAATTAAGCAAGCATTAAAAAACATTAATCCAAAGATTATTATTTAAAGATCGAACGACATGGAATTAAGCAAACATTAAACACCATTAATCCGGAGATTAATCCACGAAGAAGTAAATATAGAGAAGTATTAAATCTAGAGATTACTCCAAGAAGAAGTAAATATAGCGGTATTCAGTCGCCCTTTAGCTCAGCCCTTTGCACTCTTCCTGTCAACATGGTGATAGAACTAAATAAAATTATATTTACATTTTTTAAAATAGAACATATTAAATAGCAGCAATGCTTATTTTTAATTTTTTTTTTTAATTAAAGATTTTATAATTAGTTTACGAGTAATACTTATTTATTTCCATGTTTGTAGGCTTTTTCTAGTTAAAATGTTTTGCACCAAAATACATTTCTTATAACTTGTGATAACAAGTATGAATAAAACACATGACGACTAAAGCATATCCATATCCCTCTGTTAGCTCTTAAATAGATGATGACTAAAATTAGAAAGTTTAGAAAAGCGAAAACATAACAACTGTCACTTCTTAGACACATCCAACTAAATTTAAAAAATATTAGTTACATTCTTAGAAGCTCAGAAAAGCAAAAAGATAACCACTATATTTAGAAAACAAAAATTTACATTCTTGAATTTCTGTTAGCTCTAAACTAAATCCAACTCTTGAATTTAAGAAATACTAATTAAATTTTTGAAAGACAAAATGTCAACAACCAAATTTAGAAAGCAAAATCCCAATTTTCTTACTTTAACAAAAACAATTAAATTTTAAAAAGCAAAAAAAATAAAACAAGCCAAAATTTCAAACTTAGAAAGTAGACAGAAAATAGAAACCCTTTAGGGAGTAAATTCAAAATGTGAATCCTATCCCAAACCATCGGACGAACCACATTAGCTCCTTCGAAATGTCTTTCAAATCTCAGTGATGCTATTATACCAAAAGAGAATCTCATTATGAATAAAAAATTACAATACAAAAATTAAAACTATTAATATAGTAATAACATGAATTAAATAATAATCAACATGAATTAAATAATAATGACGATTATTATAGTAGTCAAAACTAAAACATAATATTTCAAACATATATTTTATTTATTTTCCAAAATAAATAATAAATTGAAATTAAAACTAATTTTAAAAAATATATTAAAAAAAATCATTAAAAAAATCCTATTAATAAATAAAAATCTATATCTGTTATATCTATATTTAAAAACAAATATATTATATAATATATAATTTTATATATTATATAATTATATAATACAAAAAATAAAATATTTTGAAAACCAAACACCAACAACAAATAAGATGATGGTCCAAAAAAGATCCATAAAGCAAAAAACTATGAACTCAACCAAAAAACAACGGTAAAAAAAATCAGGGAAGCATAAAAGCAGATGACTACTTATAAAAAAGCTTTAGAAGAAGAGGAAACACCATATGGCTAAGTTTAAATGTGTGTAATCCTACTGTCCTAGGCATGTAATCTAAAATAACCAAACATTCTACTATTGGGCATGTAAATGAACACAATAACTCTTTTTTCCTTTTTGTAATTTTTGTGACAATGTGAATGCTAAATCCTCTTTTCTTATCTTCCTAGGTGATTTTTCCATAGTTCGGCCTTAAAATATGCCACTATAGATTGTCTGATAGGATGTCCTAATGCCTCCTACAAGATGTCCTAATGCTACTACATGATCCCCTGTATTCCTACAGGATCTGGTTGAGAGCAAGAGGATGGATTTGGAAGGTGGTGTAAGGCTCAACGAAGTTGAATGGTGGGAGAAATGAGGCAAGGGAGGGGTTAGAACTCCTTCAAAGACCAAAAAAGAGTTTTTGAAATGGTTGGATTTGCTCAACAAACTTGGAGAAGTGTTATTATGAAATGATTAATTTGGTGAGGGATTAGTGGAAAAAATGATAATCATGGATTGATGAGGTTAGGATGAGATTGTTGGTCATGAGATCTCTCTCCACTTGTGAAACTCCTGCACTGCATCAATCAATGGCATTTATCCATGGATCATGTAAAACAAGAAAAATTTTCAATCAACTAAGAAAACAAAATTTCATTATCTAGTTTCCTATTTCATCCATGGAAAACCTTGCATAATAATATGAAACCTTTATGAGATCTAATGCAAGGCTGAAGATATCAGAAATGAAAATTAAATCCTATTCTTGAAAAATGGTAAAACGTTGGCCTAAGTAGTAGAAAACCCTAAATTCCATAAGAAATCAGAATTATGTCTTTTTGGGGCTGCATAGTAGTTCTTTCCTGAAACCATGGTCCCTGAAGGGAGAAGTGCATCCAAAGATACCTACTATCAGCGTTTTCATATTCATTTATCTTCCTAAACTATTGTTAAAGCAATGCACAAATGGCAGAAAACTAATCAAATCCATAACTACTTGCAATGAAATAATGCTAAAAAAAATTCAACCATTAATCTATGAAATCAACTAAGAATACAAATACAAGAAGAGGAGTGTTTGTTGCTAGGGTTGCACCCTATCTCAAGAGCTTCATCCCTCTGATTCAAATCACTTCTTGATCAAGGAAATGCTCATTCTCATTATCATATTAGAAAATTGCATAACAATGTCTTGCACAAGTCTTGAACTCAAAAATGCCTAGTGCTTTTACATAAAAAATACAAATTCTAATGAGACTCTAGGCCTCTTTGTTTATACAACTGAAGTCTCCAACTACTTCCTTAAATTTAGGGAGGCACGTCTCCCAAACACAAGATGAACTGGTTCATTAATTGTCACTCGCTCTATTGTCTTTTGATCTTCATGACTTGGCTACTTGTAACTCCGAGATAGTTTGATTTGATGGAGGAAAATTCGAATGAGTGAGGATTAAATGAGTAGGATCTATCTCCTACAATCTCTCCTCCTTGACTCATTCGTGTTTTTGCCCTTAGTTAGCCAAAATTGCCATGATTTGCTCTCAGAAACCTGCAACCAATTCACATTAGTCCACTAGACATAACATCTCTCTTTTACTCATCTCATTAAGCAAAACATAACCAAAATATGTAAGGAATTATGACAAGAGTTGATTTAAATAAGCTTTGCGGTGTATGAAGGTCCATAAAGTTACCTAATGATGAGGCTCATCACCACCTAATAGATGATGATGGTCATCCTTAATATTACAAGATAGGGCTTGTACATCACATTTGAGCACCAACACTTGAGCAAGTTAATTCCACATAAGCCCTTTTCCTCTTCTAAGGGTGATGTAGGGAACTTTTCGGTCACGATGTGTTGGCATAAAGATACTTTTGATGGCTTGTACATGATAATATGGAGCACTCATTAGCCCTTACCTCACATCTTGACACGTTTTTGAGTTCATTTGAAAATTTAAGTAAATATATGCATGTATTTAGTGTAATTAAAATAAAAAAAAAATACTATTGACTTTGTTATAATTAATTTTTATTTAAACAAATTTAAAAATTAAAAAAGTTGCAATTAAGTAAAATTTTATATTTAAGGTATTTAATTATAATTAAAGAAATAAAAAATAAAGAAATAAAAGATAGAAAAAAGCATGGTATATGTTTAAAATAAATAAAGAAAAAAAATATGATGACATTCTCATAAATTAATTGATTGTTGAAATATATATATTAATAATTATCGAACTAGATACCAAAAAGAAAGTATTTAGGAATTTAGAGATGGCATTAATAGATTATGATGGCTTTAAATGTAAAACAATAAAAATACCTAAAATATTATGTGTGATATTAAAATAGTTTTTTGTTCTTTCATAAATTTAGTGTTAAAAAGAAAATTAATTTCATGTTCTATAAATTTAATAATTTAAAATTCGATTTCTTTAGTTTATAATTAAATTTTGAATAAGATAAGGTTAAAACTTATCTCAAATATAGTTATTATAATAAATATGTTTTTTGCTATATTAAGAACAAAATTATTATTCAATTGAGAAGTAAAAGTAAAACTATATGGAGTGTATAATAAATTCTTAGATTGAAGAAGAATAATATCCACAATCAATAAGGTATAAATAAAATGCATATTTATTTGGAGAGTATAATCACTTATTCAATTGACATGTACTGAAAATAACTACTATCATGGCCATCTAAATGATATGATTATAAATCACATGGAAAACTATGGATGTGACACTATTTTCCTGAGGGATGGACCAAGACATCGAATATGACAATTTTTTTATTATCATAAATGTTATAATAGATTAATATATTATGTATTGTGAAATAATCAAATATCACTATTTATATGATGTGCATTGGAATGTTTTTATAAATTCTTTAAAGTAACAAGAAGTGCTTCCACAACACAAAAATTAGCATCCATAAATTATATAATAGTAAGCAACATTGAGGGTAAACAAATTCGAATAAAGTATTGCAAAATGTGACAAAATGAATTAGTATCAAGTGTTGTAAATGATATTCAAATCCACTTTGTTATTCTTTAATCACTAAAGGTTCCAACTATTTATAATTTTATCAAAACATCTGAATGTAACTCCAACAAGGAGTGGCATAATATTTTGAATGGAAATCTATGACGATATGAAATGTGAAAAACATGAGTCTAACCACCTTTCCAAAGCTATGGTTATAACCCAGACTGGAAATTTACCCTTCATATTTTTTTTTCGATCAATTGATTCTATTAGTTCTTTGAAATAGAGCAACAATTTTTTCAGGTATGCTTCTCCCCACATTTCATTCCAACCAAATTTATTAACTAGGAGAAAGATATAAAAGGTGATACAAAAGTGCCAAAATTTACATTGTATCCATAAAATAAATGCATAAAGCATCCAAAAAACACATATAATACATATGAAAAGAACTTCCATCAAAGATTATGAGGAGGTGCCAATTCCTATCCAAAATAAAAAATGTTGGAAGGTCTAGGGTGCCCCGTAAACATGAATCTCTAGGTGGTCAATCTGACCCTCAATATGATCTAGCGACTTATTAGTCAATATTTGGATCGTTATAAGTGAAGTCGCCTTGTCCAAAATTTCATGTTTATTATGTTTTTAGTCAATCATGAATGTCACCTCATTCGAGTCATCATGTCTCTGTTTCCCTAGCTCCACTAGCAGTGCAATAAAACTGCATCTCACTATAAAAACATTCTAAATATGTTGGTGCTTCCACATGGCTAGGTGATGAAACATGTCCATGAGCCAATTCACCCTCATAAATAGTGTAAACACCCCCATCACTGTCAACTTCTCCTACCCACTTGCAATGGCCAACCAGGACATCATGAGCTCACCCACCTTGCATGGCATACCCCTTTCGTCTAGGAATTCCACTATATAATCCAGAACAAAAAGACTAATTTAATTAAACCACCCAAATGGTGTAGCTTGGTAATCAAATCTTGCTTCAAAACTCAACAAGATAAAAATTGTCAAAAATTACATATTATTCCATAATTATCACTAAAGAATCACCCCGATGATTACAATGTTTCCCCTTGAATAGAGTACCCCAAAAAAACCAAGGAAAGAGGTAGTGAGTCTGAGACCTCAAACTACATCTCTCAACCCTAAGAAAATTTGGCGATAGATATGTGAAACAAATACCACTAAAGATGACAAGGAACATGACAAATTCTTGAAAGCATAAATATGAGGAAACCCAAAAAGAACGTATGACCACCAAATCCTAAATTCCATTTAGAAATGAACTCCTATGGCCTAGAGGCAAAGCCATATTTCTTACTAAACAAGGAAGAGAATAAAACCAGACCATTTAACTCCTCTGACAAGAAAATTTAGTAGTTCTCTTGTCCTCACCATGTCTCACCATCCAAAGTATAGTTCACCACCCTTCAGCTCACTGAGGTGCCAAACTGTGCAAGCTAGCACACCATACTGACCAAAGCACAAGCCCCTCTAGCTTGCATTATACGTTCACTCTAAATAAACCACTCAAATGAGCATGCATAGGTTGGTGGTCTATGCATAGCCAACATTTCCCTACTACCTTCCCAAACTCCCATAACTCGAAAAATCATCTTCTGGAAGAAAAGCAATCGTTCAGGCAATAATCTAATTCACATGTATCTAGATGCTTTTGGGTGTCCTACCCAACTTGTCTATGGCCCTTGCCCCCATCAATCCCCCATTTTTGGCCACACTCATCTTATCTTAATTGCATGTGTCAACTCCAAACTAAATGAAAAAAGAACTGGATATCTCTTTCATTTTGAGTTACGCACAATTAAAATGTTTTAATCATAATTTTATTTTTCATTTACCAATATAATATATAGATAGTTGAAATTTGGATGTTTATCTATACTACTACAACATAGAAACAAGACACACACATTCGTTTCGTATGTCAACTGCAAGATAAATAAGGAAAAAATTACACATCTCCTTCATTTTGAGATAGACACTGTTAAAAGTTTTGAATCATTAGTTATAATTTTTTCAATTATTTTATATACAAAATACATACTTGCCAATCTTCCATTTTTGTTAATGTATTTTGAATTCTAATTCATATCAAATATTGAAGGAATTATACATCTTCATGATGTCATTGAATTAGAAAGCACAAATTAATTAAACGTGGAATATCCTTCACTTTATTTATTTATTGTTTACACTAAATTTCTTCTCACCACCAATATTTTCAAAATGTCTAGTATGAAATTTTATTAAGTATTAAAGAAATTTAACATCTCCTTGATATTATTGAGTGGAAAAAAATTTAACTAAGGAAAAAATATTTTAAATTCAATTTTTTTCTCTTTATAAATGTTAAGTTGATATAAAATCCCCCTAATTTGTGTGGAAATTGATCATTTTCATGAAAGAATTTTTCACCATGATGCATTGACATAGAAATTGGCTCTCATATGACTTTAAGATACCAACTTCGTATGCTAATCGATCGATTTTCATGATGCCTAATCCACTGCTCCATATCCTTTGTGTGATCTACTTATACTTAACACTAATGCCTCATTCACTTACTTGGCGATCAAAAACATATTGTTTGTCTAAATATTTCTTGGCTCTTTTGTGACCCAACTTGTTCGTGATTCTTCACGCACCCTGTCATACTCATATTTCCTTCGAAAAGAAAAGCTACAATTCCCTCAGTGATTCTAAATTCCTCCTCCTCATTCTCCCTCCCACTACTATGGATCAGGAGAGTATATGTGTAAGCAATGGAGTCGATGGATGTGGTCATGAGCATCATCCCCATGTTGTATATATTGATGAAAAAACTAATCTCTTCATTCCAAATATTAATGAAAGCATACTGCACAATGTATCCTCCATGGAAGCTGATGAATTAAGGAACCTAGGTGGTGGGCATTGGGCGTCAAAAGTTTACTAGCCAGAAAGTTATGGAAGAAACAACAAGCCAAAGAAGCTTCCATAAGGAAGCTGTTAATTCTAATGAATTAATAGTCTCCATGAATGTCTACAGGACCTTATCCTTCAACCAATTACCTATTGGTTTCCCCATGGTGGGAAGATGGTCCAAAACCTAGTTCTGCTAGAAGAATCAACATTATTATGGTTGTCTAAATTTTTTACATCATTTTTGCCAAGATGAATTTCTTGAGATTCTTACAAAAAAAATATATATAATTATTTTATTTAAGGTTCACATTGAAATATTTCATATATTATCAACATCAAAATATTTCTTTTGTTGTGTCTCTGTCTAAATATGTATAGAGTAGATATTGAAATATATTAGTTGGTATGAATATTCAAATATTTTATCGAATTTTGGTACTAAAATAATTTTAAATGAATGAATTACACATCTTCCAAATATTGAAAAGTAAAAAGACAACAATACTTTTTTCTAATTACTTTATATCTCTCAAATTGAAATAAAATTTAGTTATTATCAACATTAAAATATTTTATTTATTTACTTATTATTTAATATGAATATTAATTTAAATGTCATCTCAATTTTATCTTAGGTAGTTAAAGAATTACACATCTTTGTTGTACTAAAGAAATAAAAACAAATTCAATTCTTTTATCATTATTCTTAATTTGATTCTTTTTTAATGTGAATATTTTTATTATTTTTCAATCTAAGGCACAACATATATCCATACTGTAAAGAACTAATTAAGGAAAAAATAATCTTTTTTTGGTAGATTATCTAAGGAATATACTCAAGCATATTGTGATAAATTTCACTCCCCAACAATCAATTTTGTATTCAGGTAATAAAGAACTATTTATATGGGAATATATTATCCATTAATATATTCAAGCATATTGTGATAAATTTCACTTCCCAACAATCAATTCTCTATTCAGGTAATAAATAACTATTTATAACTTTGAGTAGTTGAAGTTGAGAACTTGTTTCTAGGAGCGCACTTGCTGAAAGAGCTGTGCACCCTAGCGAACAATCACAGGTAGAAACATGTAGTTACACGCAGCTGCCCCCCAGTTGCCTCTTGCTACAGGGGCTTGAGCTCCATGGATGCATTAGAGGACGGAAAGCTTCCGTCAGGTCAGTAGCAAGAAAATGAGAGAACAACAAAAGCCTTTGCCTCTCTCATTTCTACAATGGGCCCGACAAAGAATAGACCATCAGCCACCAAGTTTATTAAACGAATGGAAGATATTCCTGAAATCTCACTCCCCTTGCCTTTCCCTTTAGAGCAACACTTTCCCTAGCAGAGCATGGATTAGTGGGGCAGTTCACTGGGTTATGGCCATCACCCAAAATTGTGCAAAAATGGGTAGAAAGGAACTGGACTGCGTCAATAGATGGGAAAATCTCAATCAGGTTTTGCGAAAGATGTTAATTCACATTCCACTTTGAATCCAAGGAGAATCGAGATCTGATATTTAGGAATGGACCATATTTTATGGATACTAGGGGTTTGTATCTAAATAGATGGACACCAGATTTTGATCCAAAAATGGATGTTCCCAATGATACCCCCATTTGGATCAAACTACGACACCTTCCCCTTCACTGTTGGGGGAACGGTTTAGTCAAAGCAATAAGAAACATAGTTGTTAAATATATAGACAGGTGCGAGCCAAAGGAAAATATGCATGCATGCACCAAAATATGTGTAGAAGTGGATCTTGGAAAACGGCTACCAAAAGCCATAAAAGTCAAAGTGGGCCAGTGGACGCACATATAATAGCTAGATTATGATCAAGTCCCCTTCAAATGAAAGGTATGTCACGAATACAATCATTTTGCAAATAGATGTACAAAAAAGAGAAAATGAAAATTAAAAGGGTGAAGATCCAGAAAACAAATGGGAATAGGTAAAAAGAAAGAAGACAGCCTACAAACAACCAACTCTCTCTTCCTCATAGCCCTCCACATCCTCTGACCCCCATCCTCCATCACCAAAAGTTAATAACCTTATTTCTAGCCCTAACCCTTTTGAGCCTCCAGATCCTTCAACCCCGCCATCCCCTAGACCAACATCCAGATCCAGATCCATATCCCCAAAACATACCTCCAAACCCCCCTCATTCCCTTTGGTTTCGAACACTCATACCCCTCCACCCCCCTCAGTAGACAGAATCTTAACCAGAAAGAAGTCAAAGGAGGTACCCCCAAATGTAGAATACCAAAAAAAATCAGGAAGAAAGACAAACAAAGAAATCGGGGATCAAGCAGCAACAAAGGAAATGTCATTAGAAACACAACAACCTATGGAAACATTCTTAGGAAGGAATTTAGGAAACAACAAAAAAATCAGACAAGAGGGAAAGGAGCCATGCACCACCCAACAAGTAAATAATGATAATGGTCTCCTGGAATTGTAGAGGAATGGGATCGCCCATCAAGTAAAATGCCACAAGAGACATTTTGGTAAAAGAAAACCTATACATCCTTATGATTTAGGAGACAAAAATAAATCGCCAAGAAACTGAAAATATATAAAAAAAAAAAACAGAAATTATGAAGGGGAAGCAATATAGGCAACCGGGGCATCAAGAGGCATATGCACAATATGGAAAAAAGGAACTTAGGAATTAATGAAATACAAAAAATATTAGCACTGGATCCAAATGGATCTAATGCAAATTAGTACAAAAGAGATGTACAATGTCATAAATATATATGCCCCAAATCGTTATAAGGAAAAAGAGCAATGTTGGGACACCTTAAAAGAAGTGCTAAAAGAAGTGCAAGATGGGAAAATAATACTAAGAGGAGATTTAAATTTCGTAAGAAGCATAGAAGAAAAGTTTGGAGGAACATATCACATAGACCCATCTAGGGATACTCTAGAAGAATTAATGGAACAACATAACTTGATATATGTCCCACCAAACAATGCGAAATGCACTTGGAGCAATAAAAGAGTGGGAAAAAGTAACATAAAAGAAAGGCTAGATAGAATTATGATACAAGAAAATATAGTAGTAGTGCACAGCTCCATAAAATAAAAAAATTTACATACCACAACATCTGATCATAAACCAATGATAATAGTCATGGGCATAATGGAAAATCAAGGTCTGCTTCCATTTAGATACAGCTGAATTTGGGATGGAAACGAAGAAATTAGTGACCTAGTCAAGGAAGCATGGGAGAAAAGAGTAGTAGGATCACCACAGTATATTTGGGAAACAAAATTAAAAATTGCAAGAAACAAATTAAAGGAATGGGCAAGAGCAAATGAATTAAAAGAAAAATGAAAAGAGAAAAGAGTTACAGTAGAAAATGGACATCATGCAAGCTGAAAAAGGAAACAAAGAAGAAAGCAAGTAAGATTACCTAAGAGAGAAGGAAATATTTTTGGAAATATATAGGGAAAATAGGAAAGATGAAGAGGAGGCAAGATTGAAATTAAAAAGTTTGTGGCTCAAGGCAGGGGACAAAAACACATAATTTTTCCGTAACACAATGAAGCTAAGAATAGCAAGAAACCAAATAAAAAAAATTCAAGTTGAAAGCCAAGAGGTAAAAGGAGTGGAGGAACAAAAAAAGCATCCTATAAGCACTTTAAAAACTTACTTTCAGCCAATGAAGAAATGGTTGAAAGTGAATACTTCTTAAAGCACACAAAAGGAAAAATAAAAAAAGGAAAAATGCAACAATAAGCAAGGATCTCAAAGAAGAAGAGGTAGTGACGACCATATGGAGCCTACATCTGGACAAAGCCCCAGGGCCAGATGGCTTCATGATAACATTCTATAGATTTCATTGGTATACCATTAGAAAGGATTTCTTAAGAATGGTGAAGAATGTTTTCAAAAAAAAATTAGGAGGCAACACCGAATCCTCCTATCTTGCTCTTATCCCAAAAGAAGCAAACCCCTCAACTTTGAATAGGTTTCGCGCTATTTCTCTCTACAATTCATCGTATAACATAATAACAAAAATAATTGCAAATAGAGTCAAGGAAGTACTTCCAATAATTATATCTAGAAACCAAGGAGGATTCGTGATGAATAGGCAAATCATAGATAATATAATTATTATATAGGAAGCGGTTCACTCCAGTATACTAAAACAAGAAAAAAGACTCATAATCAAACTAGATATGGCAAATGCATTCAACAGGGTCAGTCATCCATATCCAATGGCTATCGTCCAAAAACTTGGATTCTTTAGAGAAATTGTGGGAGTCATACAGGCATGCATCTCTACTCCATGGATTGTCCCCCTTGTAAACGGAAGGCCCAGTGACTTCTTTCATAACACAAGAGGCCTTAGGCAAGGTTTTCCTCTCTCTCCCTTCCTATACATTATAATGGTGGAAACATTAAGCAAGGCTCTAGAAAATCAAAGAAAGGAAAGAAATATCACAGGGATCGGAATAGCAAAAGGAGTAAAAACAATAAAGCGCTTAGTCTTTGCTGATGACACTCTACTGTTGGGAGGGGCATCAACAATAATAACAAGGAGGTTCAAAAAAGTTCTCGATGACATTTTACAGGTTTCAGGTGGGCTATTAAACGATACGAAATGCAAGATATATGGATCGAACACCCCTCCTAGAATTATGCAAAGGATCTCGCAAATCCTAGACATCCCTATGGAGGAAAAATGGACACACTTCTTTTACATATGACTTCCAATTTCAAAAGAGAACATGAAGACAAAAATATGGACTAAACAAATTGAAAAAATGAAAAACAAAATACAAAGCTAGGGTATGATGTGGTTGAATATGGCACGAAGGGGAATTCTAATAAAATCACTCCTTGCAGCACTACCTATCTATCAATATGCTATAATCATGGCCCCAACAAGTGCCCACAAACAAATGGAGCTTGTTTTAAGAAGCTTCCTGTGGCAAGGGGGGAGCATGAAAACAAAACATTTAGCCTAGTCAAGTGGGAGCAAGTAGTACTACCTTATGAAAAAGGAGGCCTATCAATAAGGAAACTTGGGCTCATGAATGCAGCACTAGGAATGAAAATAGTATGGAGACTAATTACAAGAAAAGAGAGTTGGTGGAAAAATACTCTTATGACAAAATATATGGATGGGACCAGGAAAATACTTCTTAATGTAAATATCCCAATAAGACCATGTACCCAAGTATGGAAGCTGGTTAAAAAAAAATCCATTAATAAGTAGATGTATTTCTAAAATCCCAGGCAATGGAAAAACAACTTCAATTTGGTAGGACAGAATCATGGGAAAAGAACCATTACAGACTCATTCAGACACTGAAGACATACAAGAGTGGATGAAAGATAATGGTTTCAACACCTTACACTCTATATCTCCTTGGGATCAAAAGGAGTGGCAAGATTGGAAAAGCTTAGCAATCCTGATAGACCTAGAAGGGAAATGGAGCACTTTGATGAGGAAGATGCTTATCATTGGGACCCAAGCGGTGGACACTACACAGTTAGGACTGGATATAAAATCCTTTAATAACAACCAAATCAACAAG